>PVJD01008936.1:0-42500 GCA_004026545.1 Mormoops blainvillei
CCACCAGAAAATATATTTTTTGCTGATCTGACAAAAAATAGGTATACTTTTGATTTAGTAACACTGGATGGCTAGTGTTGTGTTGGCTTTTATCATTTTTTAAATTTGGTAATCTAAGGGAAAAAAGATTGGTGCTTCTGACTAAATAGTCAGGTATTGCACGTTTTAAAAATTTTCGTGGCACACTGGTTGAAAGTCACTAACCTAGATATCTAGTACCCATCAGACACTCTACATGGTTATTACCATATTATTGACTATATTCCCTATGCTGTACTTTATATCCTCATGACTCTTTTTATAACTGGAAGTTTGTCTTTAATCTCTTTCATCATTTTCATTCATCCCCTTGACCCTCCCATCTGGCAACCATTTATTTGTTCTCTCTTCATTCTTAATTGAAGATAATCAAGGAATATTTTCAACTTTCCTCTTTTAATGGTCTTTTCTCCACTTTAATCTAAATCTCTTTCCTGGTTCTACCAGTGGTAGAGAGAGGCCTTATTATTGTCATTACCATGTTATATGCAAGAGGTGATTTATTGTTCTAACCCTTAATCATTTGGTCAGACTTTCCTAGATGATATAATCTTCTCACATTATTTCATTTTTATTTTATTGCATTCTGCTCAATACTTTCCAATTTTTAATATTCCTATAAATGTGAATTTCCAAACTTACAGACTACAGGGTCCAGTACAAATAACACCCCTTTTTTATTACAAGACCTTTTATTACAACATCATAAGCATGTAATTCTGTAACATAACAATATCATCCTCAAGCATACCATATGACATTTTAGGTGATGTTTAAATTAAAACTATAAATTATTACACCAGTATTATTACCCTACCAACTACACTCAAGCAGGTGTTACTTCTGCTGGACTCTGCATTTTTCCTAAATGCCACAGAAAGTGATTATCTTTTAAAATACGTATTTTACATAGCTCACCATTTTGTAACCTATTAAATGTAATTCAACTTAAAAGTTCATTTTATACCTTCATGTAAAGAAAGTAAGAAAACAAAAGTTTAAAGCTTAAGTGAAAACTCCTTAAAAGGAATGTTTCTATTATTCTCGGATCTGTTAATAAAAAAAACATTTATTTTTGTATGAAAAATAATTGTTTTAGCTTAAATTGATAGATACTAACCATAGCTATCTATATACATGTAATTTATCAAGTGATATAGGTCATCAGAAAGTAGTTTAAAGGAACTTTGGGAGAAGATTATTTATTTTCTTTTTTAAGATACAATTTTTTTTTTTCCTGTAGACTTGGTCTCATGTGGTTGCAGAATTCATAGCTCATGCCTGTGACTATATCCATGGGATGAAAGGATGACTTTTACATCTTGTGACGCAGACTTCATTAAATGTCTGCTGCTTCACAGAGGGGCCAATCGTTCAAGCAGGGCAGTAATATAATCTTAGGATGACTGAGCTTGTTATCTGTTTCACAACAACATTTTGAATATTATTTTGGTCAATTCTTTATTTGTATTAGGTCACTGACCTAAAGAATGAGGTCCTTCTACTCTGTAAATGTCTCTATCTATGAAGACATTTACATATATAACATTTCATTATAAGAATATACCAAAACACAGTCTAAAAATTAACTGATGATTTTTCTATTTGGTAAAATTTAATTGTATTAATTATTTGTATTAGTTTTTTTTATATTTAATATCACCCTCTTAGAAGAAGAGCCATTAATAAAAAAGCAAATCAACTATGTCTTGTCAGAAAAATTCTTCTGTTAAGGTTATTTTCTTTAAAAAATTCTAACTAACATGTATCAATTGGAGAGATACTTATAAATAAGTAGAAAATTTGAATTGTGGGATATTTTCAGAGATAAGAAAATATTCAGGAAGCCATGGTGCTAAGAGGACAATAAATAGAAATCTCTTTATAATTTTATTGGGCACACTAGGAACAATGTAACAGAGAATATTATATTTCTGCTACTTTCTGTATTAAGAAACTAATAAAAACTATTTTTAAGACATGACATGTCTCAGTTTTTCTATTTATGTTAATTCTTGAGTTGTTTCTTTAATATATCATCTGCTTATGCTATTTGGCAAATAATACCAGCTTCAAATTTATAGGAAAAAGTTAAGAAAGTGTTATTTTTTTTCCTGTAAATTAGAAAAATAAGAAGTAATTTTTTAAGTTTATTTTTAGGCTCTCTAATTCTTAATTCAGTTCTTAGAAAATTAGCATTTCATGTCTGCATAGATTTAAAGCAATTAACCAAAAAATCAGTTATGAATATGTTGTAAAGTAGAAATGCCTTTGGAAATATGATGTAAGCAATGATTTTCAATCTTTTTCATCTTATAGCACACATAAACTAATTACTAAAATTTTGCGGCACACCAAAAAAATTTTTTTTTGCTGATCTGATACAAAAATAGGTATAATTTTGATTCATTCACACCAGATGGCTATTGTTGTGTTGGTCGTTGTCATAAGGGAAAAGAGGTCAGTGCCCCTGACTAAATAGTGAGGAATTTTTTAAAGATTCTTGCAGCACACCAGTTGAAAATTGCTGATCTATAAATGTAAAGAGAATTGGGAAATGTCATAAGACCAGTCACTAATTTTGCATGAATGTCCTCATGTTACTTATATCATTTCACTAAATCCAATCAATTATCTAACAAGATGGGCATTTGGAGTCTCATTTTACAGTTGGGTTATCTAAGGCTCAGAATAAATTAAAATGTGTATAAACCAAAATATTTATAAAAGGTCAATTATTAAATGGCAGAAAGAATTTGAACAGATTTTACTTAAGAAAAATGTAAGATTATAATTCATTTACTAGGCTAAATAGAATTTATGGTACTCTAAAAAAGTAAACGTTAAGAAAAAATAATTTAAAGACTACATAAATGACAATGACCATGAATCTCCAAAATGTCCATTTAAAATCTTTCAACCAAAACTTTCCTAATCATAGTTGACAAAAAGATCCTTAGAGATCTGATGACACTCAAGGGTGTCCACACTTTTTGCTCCTCTGGGCCACATTGAAAGAAGAAGAGTTGTCTTGGACCACACATTAAATACACAAACAGTAATGAAAAATGATAAGCAAAAGAAAAGGTTTTAAGTAAATTTGCAATTTTGTGTTGGACCTCATTCATAGCCATCCTGGGTCACATGTGGTCAGTGGGCAGAGGGTTAGACACCACTCCTGGAATGAAGAGTAACTGCTAGACATTCATTAGTTTCCCATCTGCAACTGAATACTTCACCATTAAATCTGGGATCAGAATTTTAGAGTCTGACCATCTTCCTAGTGGGAAGGAGTCATGTAATGGCAATATTGTAGACTACTCCCACCACCTTGCTTTATATATCCTTTTTGTTATTTAACTAAACTTAATAATTTAAAAAACAAGGAATAAGAAATTAAATATTAACGTTAAATTTTGAGTAGACAGGAAAAAAAATTGGCTCTTAGTCCCTTGGAATTCATTTGCATGGTCATAGAGTTGAAAGCTTCCCTGATGTTATTATTCTTTTAAACCATGTACTCATTAAGAGCTCATTTCCTGGCAAATGACCCAACTCAGCAATCATGGTTGGTTAAAGTTAAGAATGTTTTGTATCTGTATTATAACCTTTGGTGGGATAAAATTATACTTTGGTAAGACCCACAGTGTTTTAATGAATATATATCTTTCACTCTATTATATTTCTGAGTATCAGAAAAACCTTGCTTTGTTTCTTGGGATTTGAAATTAAATATGCAAATGAGAAATGAAGGTAGAGAAAGCTGTAGTAATCAGTTTCACAAAAGTATACATAATAAAAAGGAAAAATTTTCAGAGTGACCAACAGGAAGTCACCTTCCTACCCTCATAGTGGTTCAGTTTCTGGGACAATATGATTTCATTAGTTGAGATGAAGTTATAGCAATTTCCTCTTAGAATTTTATTTCCATATCCACATAACACTGTAGTCAACACGAAGTTACAGGATCAATCATTCTTCCTAAAATGATCATTGTTTCCATCTAGGTTGCTGCACATCTCTCTATTCCCGCTGCTGGTATTAGTTCTTATTAACCCTTTTACTGGCTGCAATGGTACCCTAAGCAGTGCTTCTGCTCTTCACAACAGAGATTCTCTTAGAGAAGTTGGAAACTGCCTAGCTCCCAGACTTTAATGGACTTCCAATAACTACAGAGAAAAAAAAAATCAGTCCTCGTAGACATGATAGTCATGTCTCTCTGTGATCTGATCTCAGCCTCCATTTTTCTCTACACACTCCTATAAAACTATTCACTGTTTTCCAGCTCTCTGGCATTTTATTTTCCTGTCTCAAGGATGTTTTTACACTCTTTCCTCCACCTGAAATAACACCTCATTTTCATCACAATAACCTATAGAAATCTTACTTACCTTCTAAAATCTAGTTCAAAGTTTACCTGGCCAGTGAAACTTTCTCCAATTCTCTTTGTCCCTCATACTTGAAATTTACCTTACTGTTGCTGAGTTACCAAAATATTATTGCTTCTCAATCTAGTGATTTATGTCTTCCTTCCTGGGAATTTTATTTATTTATGTACCTCCAAGTTAGTTTACTAGATGTTATGTTTTGTGAGGGTAAAAACTACATCTCATCATTTTTTATATCCTCTGGAATATCTAGCAATGAGAGAAATATGTTACATTTTGGAGAATTTTTAAAAAATTCTGCAACTTAATTTAAATTCACAAAATTATTTGATAGTTTTTAAATAAAACTGATTAGTTTTCAATAACTTTTTAAGCTATGATATCCATGATACATTTTGATAGCATGCTGGCATATAGATTGTTGATACTTTTCCTAAAATATTGCATTTTTCTCAATGAAAACATCACTGCTCCTCTCTCCACTATGAATTATTGAATATAATTGTAGGCAATGGCTATGGGTTGGTAGTACAATACTGCATTCTACATAAGGACCCTTTTTCAGCTATAATATTCACTTACACAATAATCAGTGTGGAATTTTGAGTTGTGCATACACATGGGAAATAAATGTAATATGTAAGAACCACTGTTTCAGGTTCTTTCCCCACAAATAACTTCTGTATAGGTCTTACGTTCAGAAGTTTTTACTGAAGCAATAAAAGAAAAAAGATTATAATAATAGTATTTTATAAAAATGACTTGTAAGGAGCTGGATTCATGGGCTATATATTCTCTTTTATTGTTGCATATCTTCAGCCCTATGTGGGAGGTTGTACTATGAGAGATCAACAGTGTCAAATATGGATAGTTTTGTTTATTTTTATATGATCACTATGAAAAGGCGAAATCCCAGGCAAAGGGGATTTTCTAGTAAAAAGAGGAGGAGTAGCATCAAACATGAAACAAGATGGGGAGGTGGGAATACAAAGAAAGGAAGTGTAGACAAACAAAGTAGGAGTGAATTAAAAGAATTCTTGGTGGCTATGGAAAGTGGAGTTGACACTGATTCAAAAGTGATCCAATAGTAAGTAATATTTATAACATCTTGTAGACCCCACATAGCTTGAAATAAGACTGGATTCTTTTTGGTCATACGGCAAGCTTATATGTGTTTCTAGTCTCTCTGGGCATAACAAAAGGCTGTTAGAAGAAAGAAAACTAAAGTTGAGTGAATTGATTTCAAGTCTGTACAGAGATGGTCACTGAATACTGTCAAATATATCCTAGTGTTTACAGGGGTTAGGTTCAGTGCACTGTACACATATGACCTTGACCCTGATTTTGAACAAAATTTTAGAATTAATTATATTAAAAAAGACAAAATGTTAGAAAAATGAAGTGGTAATCACAATTAAATACGTTACAGTCATGTTAGACTCACCTATGATTTTCAGATAGTATTACTAAACTGAGAAGAAAGTACAGGGCTTCACACACAGTGTTGTGTTCTCTGCTTAGAAACATCTTCAAGGAACCAAACTCCTTTGAAACTTCTACTTTGCCATTTCATGGCCTTTGGCTTTGGACTTTCCTTCATGAGAATTAACATGGCTGTGGCCGCAAAAAGTCCTGAAACCTCTCTTCAACAGACATTTTTTTTTTCATCAGAAAATTTCTCAGAAGCTCCTCCAAAGCTGTACTGGGAATGTAAGGATCTAGAATTGTCAGCATTTGGAGAGGAAGGTGGTCTCTGTCAGTATGGAAGAAGTATAGGGAAAGGTAATTGCATGGACAGCCATATTAGTAGAATAACACTTGTTGTAACAAACTGAAAAAAAAATCCATTGGTTCAAACATGATAGAAATTTGTTTCTTGCTTGTATAGAATTCAGAGGTCATTCTTTATGAGATTTCAGCTTTCTTCTATCATCTATCTATCTATCTATCTATCTATCTATCTATCTATCTATCTATCTATCTACCTACCTACGTATCTATTTATATTTTTAACTGAATTTGTTGGGGTGACATTGATTTGCAAAACCATACAGGTTTTAAGTGTACAACTCAATAAAACATCACCTGTATCCTGCATCATGTGCCCGTTGCCCCAGGCAAAGTTTCTTTCTGTCCCTATTTCTGGACCCCTCCAGCTTTGCCCACCTCCATCTACCTTCCAGCCTCCCTTCCCTCTGGTCATCGCCACACTGTTGTCTGCGTGCATATGTTTTGTATATATTTTATTGGCTGACCCCTTCACCTTCTTTCATCCAGTCCCCCAATCCCTCTCCCTTCTGCCAAAGTTGTCAGTCTCTTCCATGTATCCATTCCTCTGTTTTTATTTTGTTTGTCAGTTTATTTTGTTCATTAGATTCCATATCTAAGTGAGGTTATATATTATTTACCTTTCTCTGACTGGCTTATTTCACTTAGCATAACAATTTCCAGGTCCATCGACACTGTTGCAAAAGGTAAGATTTCCTTCCTCTTTACAGCTACATAATATTCAGCTTTCTTCTTAAATTTCAGAGAATCAGGTTTGTTCTATTTTATGGCTTACCTTGCTTCAACAAACGAGTTTTAAGTTCACTGTGCTAGATTGCATCAAGCTAGCTGAAGAGGAAAGAGAGTGGGGAATATTATTTTCTCCTCAAGGCCCTTAGACAGGAAGTCATGTGTACTATGTCCAAACTCATTCTATCTGTAAGAGCTATCACTTGCCCTCTTTCCTCCCCATGCAAATAGAAAGGGGTTGAGAAATGTAAGTCCTGATTAAGGTGAACTTACCAGCAACAACCAAACTGTGAACAAGAAGTGAATATATGAATAGGATAATCAAAGAGTTTGATGGTGGAATGATTGTATTTTAACAGCTTTGATTATGAATACGTTAGCTCCAGAAGGATATCTCTAACCAGAAATCATACCAGGTATGTCAGCATTTTTACTAATGACTTGTTTGAGGATATATGATGGCATGCTAATCAAATTTTTATATATCTTGAAGTTGAGAGGAAGTGTCACACATTGGTTGAAAGTTTCAGGATTCCAAAAAAGATTATATGAAACCCAAATAAGGGATCATATTGGGGATGAAATTGCTAGAAATGAATACCAACTCCTATAGTTATGTCAATATATTCAGCAGCACAATTTAATTTGGCAAATGTTGATTTAGTTCTTATTATATTCAGGGCATTGTGCTAGGCCATGTATGGAATATAAAAAATAAGAGTTACCAGCAAAACATGTTAAAGAAGGAAAAAACCAGTCTTAGGTGATTAAAAAACTAATATGAATTATTAGTGTAGGGTCTCAATCTTTCTCCATATGTTAAAGTATTTGTATATATGTGTGTGCACACATATGTATGTTTATATGCACATATTTGACTAAATTACAAGAAATATAGAACATTCCAGAACATTAAAGACTCTTGGTTTTCACTTTTTTTTATCTTAGATTCTTGGCATAGCAATTTAAAGAGGAAAATCAACAAGTTTGATTGTTTCTGAAAGAATATGACCAAGATGATAAGTGATTTGAAATAAACCTTACGTATTTATTCTTCATTCATTTATTTATGACTGAATTTCCATTTGTTCCCCTTTCAAGGAAATTGGATATGTGTATCACAGCTATAGTATAAGGTACAACAAAAGAAATGCTTTAAAGGAAAGATGATGATAAAATTAGTGGAGTAAGGAAGAGATTTTTTTTTCCAGCAAAAAGATAAGAAAAACATTTGTAAAGATAATTTGAGTTGTGCTTTGTTTTAAAGATAGATAGGTTAATACATAGTTAAAGGGAAGTGAGGTGGCCTTACTTTCCAAGAAGGACAAAAACTGTGAAACAGAGATGTCAGAAGAATTATAACTTATTTAGTGTTAGCTTGAGTTGTATGAGGAAAATCAAAGAAACAGCCATAATTACAATGTTTTGAGATAAAATTGTAGGTGATCATCAATTTTGGGTTATAACCTTTGAATTATTTTCAGGAGGTAAGCAACCAGCAAGTAAATACATTTTTGCTATTGAGATAATAAAGGTCACAAAGGTTTTACCTGTTTCATATAAATAATAGTAAATAAAAAAAGAACAAAAAACAACAACAAAACAAAAGCCTGGAGATATTTACTCTACAGAAGACAAAAATTATGGTCTGAAGGACTGTCATGGTAAAGAGGGATTAACATTACCCTAACTGTCTATTCATCTTAAAAAATAATCCCTATATCATCCTATCCCCTAAACTAGGACCAAGAGTTAGAAATTTCAGTAAGGCTGTTTTGGCATGTCGGGCATGTGTGTAGGCATCTCATTACCAACAAAAACATCTTAAGTGTATTGAAAACTTGAAAGTGCTTAAACCTAAGTCTGTGACTATTTGCCAGTGCAATGAAGGAAGGCGATCCAAACATCTAGAAAGTGAGACATGGGATTTCTAAGGTCTCTGTTTCAAATCACAGAAGTACTATGACTTCATATCACATTGGAAGTGTCTTATATTTCTCCTTTTTATGAAAAGAATATCACCTTCTAGGAATTTTGATTCACTTAAAATTTAGAATTTTTTCTTTCCATAATGACCGATTGAATGTTAGCTATTAACTGAGAGAAGATTCTGTAAAGAGTTAATGGAAACATGAAACATTTACTGAGAGCTCCATCTGGTCCCATTTCATGATCAGTTTTAAAAAGCCAAGTATTACATATTCCAACCTAAGCTATACATGACATTTATAAGGTAGGAAACTAGCAAAATGTCAGTTTTAGTTAGTCTTTTCAGAGTTAAATATTTGGAGTCATTTTATTGCACCATTAGCGTTTTAATTCTAGCTAGTGCAGAGTACCATTGCTCCAAATCCACATAAACTTCAAACAATTTCTCAATATTTGTCTTACAACAGGCCCTTGCTTACCATACAAATTATGAAATCTTCATTGTGTTATTGGAGGGTGTGCATAACTGACACACTTCTTGCCTATCAAATATTATTTCCCCAACTTCCTAACACAAACTCTCCAGTCACATCAAGGCTGTGCATTATTCATGCTAATTTCATTTTTGCCTCTCAATATTTTCTTGGAACATCCTCCCTCTTATTTCTAACAATAACAACAACAACAACAACAACAACAACAACAACAACAACGACAACATCTATTTGTTCTCTAAGTTTTCCTGAAGTCTTCTTGACTAGTCTAGCTTATTTTGGTTTCATCCTTCATTGACCTTGACATAGTAATTGTTGTCTGTACTTCATACTTTGATACTTAGTCATATCCAAACTTGTGTGAATCAAATCTTTATTTGGGCTATATTAATTTTATTTTTCTTCCCAATGAGAATGTATATTCTACAAGGTCAGGCAACACATTGCATATCAGTTTTGTATTCCCTGGAATATGTAGAGTGGCACTGGGAATTAAGTGAATGTCCTTAGGAAATGAAAATGAAGTAGAATTGGGTTGAATTGAATGCAATAAGATATTCCATATTTTCTTTGACTTTGAAAATAAAGATTGCATCACAAAATGATTTTTTATTTTGTATATTCTTACCAAATTGTTATAATTAAATACCTTTCAACAATTTCATTATAACTTTCTTGTCTTTTCACTATTATTATTTTTGCCTTTACCTGACATCATGGTCTGTTGCCTCACTGCACTCCTACTTTTGTGGTGGATTACCTCATTGAGGACTAGGAGACAGTCAAGGGGGAAGAAAGGAGGGGTTTTATCCTGAGAAGAAATAGAATGTATAATAAAAAACAATCTTTAAAGTATGTAGGTTTTTAAAAACTGTTAAAGACAGTAGAAACATGCTTATTTATGTTACCCATGACTTTGAAAACTATAAAAAAATAGTTTTTGTGCTTGGAGGGGAGAGTGAAAATTAAATGTACCACTTTTTGACCAGGTTATATCAGAGAAAATTTCTCAAGTCATATAATGCAAAACAGCAATTTGGTCCTGGTATTTAAAATTTGGTTTCCATAAATTTAAATTTCCTGCCATTATATTATTGTTATTTTCCACTCTGTGGCAGACTGTGAGCTCATGGAGACCAGAACATCATCTTAATCATGTTGTCTAATAGTAATTATAATATAGCACAACAAGATACTTATTTATAGTAGGTCCTCAAAGATATATTTGTTGGGCGAGTTGAGTTTATTCTTGCCACACTTGTTCTACTGACGGATTTTCTAGATTACACTTTTCGGATAGATTGGTTATTTTGTCTTTCCAATATTAGTTTTCTATTTTCTTCCCTACCAAGAAAACAAAACCATGTTATAAAAAGATCTTGTGATTACTTTAAAATCAGGTTATTAGGTGCTTATTATAAATTTCTTCTACTTATAGTATCTAACTGAACTGGGAATTCCTTGAGGACAATTATATGTGTCTTATTCATTGTTGCATTTTTAGCTCCTGGTCCAGTATCAGGCATATATATAGGGAGCTACCCTATAGCAGGAAATGAAATAATATTAAGCAAAATACTCTTCATTTTCCCAATGTAATCATTGAGATGTTATAATGAATAGTCTTAACTATCTTACAGTCTTAACTATCTTACAGTCTTAAATTATATAACATTTTAGTGTTACCTAAAATGTTATATAATTTTTATGGGAAGGAATTTGGATTCAGAAAAGGTTTTGGATTAAGATACTGACTGACACTACAAGCTATGTGAAATTGGGCAAGTTAGCTAACCTTTTTATAATTCACTTTCTTCAATTATAAAATAAAGATAGTAAGAGCACTAACATCATAGGATATTTACAGAGATTAATTGAGGTAATGCATATAAAGCCCTTCATATATTTATTGTACAATACATACTAGTTATTGTTACTGCTATTTTCTCCCAATAAGACAGAAACTGAATTCATGGATATCACAGCTGAGTTCACTTATGTAACAGTCACCTATAATCTTTGTGCTTACTGTACCTCATGGTAATACTGTGATTTATGTTAAGAAATATATATTTGGTCTTTATCTCTGTTGCTGGCACAGAGCTCCTAAAACCTTGGAATTTCCTAAGTAATAAGAGTGATGAGTGATGGAGGTGGTCTTTTGTTTTTCATAACAAGCTCCTTTCAACCATGCATGAGTTTAAGATAAATGGTGACTTTTAGAAGTCCCTGAAGATGGGGGGCTTGCCAGAGGAACCACCCATGTAATAGAAAGCTGGGGAAGGGAGTGGGCTGAGGTTGAGTTTATCACCAATGACCACTGACATAATCAATCAACCCTACCCAATGAGTCCCCATAACCCCCACCAAAAAGGCATTCAGACTACTTCTGGGTTACCACTGAGAAAGTGGTGGGTCCATAAAGGGCGTGAAAACTCCACTTCCCATCCCCCATTCTCTGCTCAATGTACAGATTCCATTTGGCTGTTCCTGAGTTATATCTTTTTATAATAAATTGGTAATCTAGTATATTAAAATATTTTCATGAGTACTATGTGTCTTTTTAGCAAATTAATTGAAACTGAGGAGGGGATTCATTCATAGGATCCTCCAGTTTATAGCCATGAATTGTGGGCTTTGACTCTATATCCAGTGGATTGAGTTAGAGTTGAGCTAACTTGAATGAAACCCAGATGGTGTCTAGAGAATCTGAGAATTACTTGGTTTGGGGACCATCCCTCCAACAAACACACACATATTTGGTGACCAGAGGGGCCAGAAGCAAAGTAATGAAATTAGTACCAGAGAGTAGTGTAGAGAGCAGAGGAAAGATAGGAGTAGTGTATGTGTGTATGTGTATTTGTGTATGAGTGCTTTAAAACACTCACAGCTACAACAAAAGATCTTTTGTAGTACAATAATTTCACCTATCTGAAACTCTTCAGAAATATGTTAATGGCAATAAGATCAAACAATTTATTGAGCAACTAATATGAGTCAAGTATCATGTTTTATGCATTTTTGTGCATATTCTCATTGAGTCCTTACAACATCCTTGGGATAAGAACTATTATTATCCCAGTTTTACCAGTGTTGATGTTTATAATTTCTCATAATATCTTATACCTTTTTCTCTTTTCTTCTGCCACCTATACACATTTATATAATTTTTGATGGTTATTTATGTAACTTTTGTCTCACCATTAATCTGCAAATTCCAAAAGCATGTGTAGACCACATCTTTTTTTAAAATCACAGTATCCCTAGAACTTTGCACAGTTCTCAATATACAGTAAAAACTCAATAAAGATATGTTGAGTTAATACATGGAAAAATTAAGACTGTATCCAAGACAACATAGCATTAAAGTGGTGGAGCAAACCACAATTGATTCTAGAACCTGTACTCTTCACCATTACATTAATTTTCTTACTCAGCACCTATCACTTAGAATATACTTTCCTTGCTTGTAGAGGTACTTTATTTGGTAGGTGTACTTGACCTTTCTCTTCGGTCATTTCTTCTCAGTCTTCTATCTAGGTCCTTCTTGTACCTTTCTCTCATTCTTCTCTTACCGTTCTATCGTTGGTGTTGGGTCTGGTCCTTGTTTTTGCTTACCCTACTACTTATTAGGACAAGCTACGAAGAGCCCTAGTTTCAGTTATCACCCATATTCTGATGATTCTCCTTTCTGTATCTCTAGCCCTGGCTTCACTTTGAGGTCCCGATTTTCACATCTAAAGCATCTGGCACCTTTATTTGATACTTCAATCATATTAGACTATATAAAATTACATTTTCTTCCCATGATGATTAAACTCTATCTGTTGTGCTCTACCTTTTTGAATGGTCCCACACAATCCAGAAGCTTCCCTATCTTCATACTATTTCATCTTTTGCATTCTCAGTGCCACTCCCTTAGTTCAGCCACTTGTTATTTTTTCCCACAGTTTACTGTATTGTTCTTCCTTATCTATACAAATTTTCTCTCAGTACTGATTTTTCCCTCCTGGTTTTAAAACTAATCAATGACTGACTATATGTCTTAGATTTTCTTTAGTGTCTGACTAACCATGAATCTAAGTTTAATTCAGTAACCTCTGAGCATAAAAATGTACACAAATTCTGGATCAACTCTTTAGGGAGAAATCTCCTTCTGAGACTGTTTTCCACTTTGGCTGGGAAACAGGAAAACATGCGTCAGTGGTCACATGGTTCCTGCCTAACTCTGTGGGGTATGGCCATCTCCTGCCCTAGACAACTGCTTTTTGTAAATTGTTAGCTAAGGGAGAAAACTCTTCTATTTCATTTACAACACTGAATTTTAGGGCTTTTTATAGAAGTTTAGGCTTTAACCTAAAAACTTTATAAGAAATAATTTGCCTAACTCCAGTTCCATCCCCCATACTCTTAAATACGTGTACTCTTTCTAAAATGCAAATATGATTAGGTCAATCCCCTGTTTAAAATTTAGAAGTGGCATTTGCTTTGTTTTAGTTTTAAATTTTCTAAAATAAGCATATATTGATTTTATAATCACAATGAAATAAATTAAATAAAACCATTAGTGACTCCCTTAAGCCTTCAAAATAAAGTTCAAGTTGCTTAACAGGACACTGAAATCCTTTCATGTTCTGCTTTTTGCCTATTTATAGTCTCAGCTTTTGCCATTGACTCACAGGCCCCAGGCATGTGAATATTTCAGTCCCTGGACAACGACAGGTCCTTATACACATGTGTCTTTGCACATTTTACTCTCTCTGTCTGGATGCCTTTCCACGTTTTCTGCCAGGTTAATGGCTACTCATCCGTCAAGACTTAGGTCACAACTCAGGTTAACTATTGTGCTCTCCATAAAGCCTTTCTTAATGTCTCAGTATCAATTAACTGTCCCTCATCTGTCACCAAATCCTGTCTGTATCTTTATCAAACATATTTCACATTAAAGTATATTTCTCCACAAGACTTTGTGCATTCTTCCACTAAAAATTTACTCTATTTAACCAGGTTCTATGCCACTTATTTATGTTTCTGTGTATAGCTGGTGTTCAAATATTTTTATTGAATGAAGAGAACACACTTTTTTTAAGCCATTGAGTGGAAAGTGACCTTAGTTCTAATCTACTGTAATTTCTAAATTTTACCCCATACCAACTCCTTATAAAGCTGCACACTAATAAAAATATTTAAATTGAAATGGAGTATGTAATTAATATAATTAGAATCTAATTGAAAATGTGTATTTATTTCAATGCCAACTTTCTCCAGTGACCTTGGTGCTTTGGGAATACAAAATATTATTTTTGATTATTAAACAGGTAACACTTTTACAAAAAATGGAGTTTACAAAAAAAGTTTGCTCTGTTTTATATAGCAGATAATTAATCGATGCTGAATGACTGAATTATTTGGCTTTGGGAAATATGCAGTTTAATCAAACACTGGAAAATTAAGTTTATAAAAATTCTGGAAAGCCTTTGTTTAGATCCTTGGAACTAAACAAATAAAATTTAACAATTTGCCATAATATTTATAAATCTCACAGTTCTTAAATTTCTTTAGTGGGGAAATTTAAAAATAGCCCATAGTTGGGAAAATGACATTATTTAATTTTTAAAACATTCATACCAAAAATTATCAAGTCTTTTGTCATTTATTTTAAAATTTCAGAAGGTGAATGCTAAAGAAATTAACATTGCATTACTCAGATGTTTTTGAAATATGATACCTGATAGTCTAACATATAACTTCATGTGAATTAAATATGAAACAGTCTTAGTTATGGGTTGATATTTTAAAAAATTTTAAAAAGCCATCCAAATTAGAAAGGAGATATAAAACTCTCCTGTCATTATTTGCAGAAGACATGATACTATATATAGAGAACACTAAAGATTCTACCAAAAAACTACAAGAGCTGATAAATAAATTCAGTAAAGTAACAAGATAAAAGATAAGTATCCAAAGTGAGTTGCATTTTTACACATCTATAATGAATTCTCAGAAAGAGAAACTAAGAAAACAATCCCATTTACAATTGCATAAAAAAAAGTCTAGAAATAAATTTAACCAAGGAGGTAAAAGGCCTGTACTCAGAAAATATAAGACACTGAAGAAACTAGAAAAGATACAAACAAATGGAAGCATATATTGTGTTCACAGACAGGAAGAATTAACTTCATTAAAATGTCCACACTGCCCAAAGCAGTCTATAGACTGAATGAAATTTCAGTCAAGATGCCAATGATGTCTTTTGCAGAACTAGAACAAAATTTCAAAAATTTATATGGAACCACAAAAGACCCCAAATAGCATCAGCAATCTTGAGAAAGAAGAACAATGTTGGAAGATGTAATGCTACCTGATATTAAACTATACTAAAAGGTCATAATAATCTAAACAGCAAGATGCTGGCATAAAAACAGAAATATAGATCAATGAAACAGAATAGAGGACCCAGATATAAACCTGTACTTTATGGTCAATTAATATTTGAGAAAGGAGGTAGAACCTGTAAAGGAGTAAAGATAGGTTATTCAATAAATGGTGTTGATAAAATTGGACAGGTACATGCAAAAATAAAATGAAACTAGATCACCGTCTTACACCATACACAAGAATAAACTCAAAATAGATTGAAGACTTAAATGTAAGACTCAAAATCATAAAAATCTTAGAAGAAAACATAGGCAGTGAAATCTTGGACATTTCTTGAAGCAACATTTTTTTCTGATATACCTCTTCATGCAAGGGAAACAAAAGAAAAAATAAACAAATGGACTACATCAAACTAAAAAGTTTTTGCACTACATAGGACACCATCAACAAAAATGAAAAAACAACCCACTGAATGGGAGAACATATTCACCAATTATACATTTGATAAGAGGTTAATATCCAAAACTTATAAAGAACTCATACAACTCAACACCAAAAAACACAAATAATCTGATTACAAAATAGGCAAAGACCTAAATAGCCACTTCTCTAAAGAGGACATACAGGTGGCCAGTAGACATGAAAAGATGCTCAGCATCATTAATTCTCAGAGAAGTGCATATTAAAACCACAATGAGATATCACCTCACACCGGTAAGAATGGCTGTTATCAATAAATGAACAAACCACAAGTGATGGCAAGGATATAGAGAAAATGGAACCCTTGTGCACTGTTGGTAGAAATGCAGATTAGTACTGCCACTGTGGAAAACGGTATGGAGTTTCCTCAAAAAACTGAAAATGGAACTGCCTTTTGACCCAGCAATCCCACCTCTGGGAATATATATCATAAAAATCTCAAAGCACTAATTCAAAAGAACATATGTACCTCTATGTTCACTGCAATGTTATTTACACTACCAAGATTTGGAATCAGCCCAAGCGCCCATCAGTAGATGAGTGGATAAAAAAGCTGTGGTATAGTTACACCATGGAACACTACTTGGTTATAAAAAAGAAGGACATCTTGCTTTTTGCAACAGAGTAGATGAATATGGAGGGTATTATGCAAAGTGAAATAAGTCAGAGAAAGACAAATACCATATGGTTTCACTTACACGTGAAATCTAATGAACACAAGAAATTAATAGACAAAATAGAAACAGATTAAAAAATACAGAGAAACAGTCTGACATCTATCAGAAAGGACGGTGGTGGTGTGCAGAGTGAGAACAGTGAAAAAATTAAGCAAAAACAAACAAACAAAATATAAACAAAAAATTATAGACAACAGACAATAGTATGATGATTACCAAAGAGAACGGGGTATGGAGGGAGGTAGAAGAGGGGGAAGAAGGAATAAATGATGACAGTGACTTGACTTTGGGTGGTGAACACAACGTATTATACAATATACAGATGATGCATTATAGAATTGTACACTTTAAACATATAATATTATTAACCAATGTCACCCCAATAAATTCAATAAAAATTAAATAGTAAAAAAATTCCATTTACTTAGACTTTTTGCCTGAGGCCTGGTTTGCACATAAGGAAGGGTTCAGTAGAAGTTGTTTACATATATTTACATATATTTATCTGTTAACCTATTAATATAACCATATTGATATATTTTCTGCTGCAAATATATGCATGTATTGGCCAAGGAGCAATTGTATAATCAGGGTCAGCCTCATGGGTGCACAAACAGGCCATGTTTAGAAGGCCCTTGCTAGGTTTAATGCTTATCAACCACCCAGAAGTTCTCAATTTTTGAACTAGGGGACTCGAATTTTCATTTTGTATTGGGCCTCACATATTATGCAGTCACTCCTATGTATAATCAAAAAAATTCTCCTAATTTTGCACAAATATTCTGGGAGTGCATGGCTAAACGGCCAATTTCTAAACAGCTGCCCATAAACAACAAACCCAGGGCCCTAGCTGTCTGCCAGGCTCCACTTGCCTAGCTTAGCTGTCAAGAGCAGCATGGGGTTAAAAGAGAAAGATTCCCCTAGGAGTCAATCCCTCCTGCTGGCTCAAGAGAACAAAGCTGCCAGGCAAAGTGAATCAGATAGCATACTGTGCACGCCCAAGCTTCAGAATAAAGCCCATAGGTCTAATTTCAGCTTTACCAGCCTTGGTAGTGTCCCTTTAAGTTTACTAAGTCGGATATACCTGTAAGCAAGCAGTCTAATGTTTTTGTGATCTTGCTCCTGTGAAAGTATTTAATAATAAGCCTCAGAAGTTGGGAGGTAAGAAAGAAATCTATGATGTCTAATGCCAAGGTGGTGTTCAATGTGTTGAAAGTTGATTAAATTTCCTTTTAACACTTCTTGAAACTGACATTTTGCTATCGTTTAAAATTTTTCCCTCCAAACTATTTTTTATACCTGTGATTTAGAGTGATATACAGCAAAGCAGTGGCTATGAATTGGCTCAAAGTGATTTGAGGGGTAATGAGCAGGGATTGAAAAAAGTCTGCTCCTGTTCATTTAAGGAAAGTAAAGCTAACTTTATCCTGCAATTGCGTGTCAAGGCAGGGTCAAAGATTTGAGACTGCTCAAATAGTGCCATCCAAATTTTACTGGTTTGGAGTGATAACTAGGTTCCAGAATCCCATAGATTGATAAAAGGAAAATATATTTATATAGATTAGTGCATTCTCAGCTATCATTTGCCAAATTGCTTGCTATATTCATATGCTTCCATTTTTAAAGTTACATCTGTTTAAATAGAGCTACTCTAAAGTTGAAAATTAGGAAATATGGCATATTTGTATTTTTATATCTCAAGTATTTGATTTTTAAAGAGGGTTATTTATTCCATATGTATAAATATCATAGGAAAATATGCAAGGCATACCTGAACCCCTATAAATGCCACTCGTGATGTACTTATTGACATGAATGATATAGAGCCTCACAATTATTATTTGAATGCTCAAATAATACAAAATAGAATACCTCATAAGTGGAATAATGTGATATCTTCTATAAAATTTACTGTTAACTATGACCATTACAAAAGTTTTTTTTTAGTATCAATGGTGTACATTGTTTTTGTCCAGATTACTTTATTTTTCTCCACATCAATAGTTAAAACTGAAATTTAACAAGTCTGTTATAATAAGAGCCTGAAATATTAACTACCTACTTTCTTTCAAGTTTAGCACAGTGGTTTACCTTATTCAACCCAATATCTTCTTTCTATAATAGATATTTTAAAATACTGTTCTGTGCAGGAAGCAAAGGAAAATAAAAGAGCAGAACATCCATGTGGATACTGGAATTAAAAGTAAAGGATAAATACTAACAGGCAAAGTTTATTTTTCTATAATACAAAATGAGGAATGATCTTAATTTATGTAAACAGAGCATCCCTCTAATACATAGATATATGATGCTTTTGTAAAAAAATACTCTATATTAAAAACAGGATGGAATGATGTTAAAGTATTACATAGAGCATATAATTTACCTTGAATTCCCACCACATGTCAACACATACAGTCAGACTCTAATGCTTAAACAGACCTTTAGAACCCTAGCCTTTGATAGGAGACAGGGCCTAGAGGATGGACTGAAATAAGAAAAGTAATCTAAGAAGAAGTTATAGTTGCTTGGTAGAACTCTATGGACAGTATCAGAATGAGTTGGAAACCTGGCCACACAAGAGTAACTATATAAACCCAATACATAATTTTCATAATGTCTCTAATCATTGAGCAATAAATGAATCTAAATATGAACTATATACATGTATATAACCTTTATTAATGCATGACCTCTAGTTAATGTATTTTGGGTATTTAATAATATGTGTTTTGGTTTTGGTTTTAGATCAAGCATATGATTTATGAACTTGGTTGAATGTCAGAGTAATCTGGAAACATTTTTTTAAGCTTCTCTTTTTAAAAAAATTCTATTTTATAAATTGTGCTATTATAGTTGTCCCAGATTTCCCCCCTTTGCCCCCACCCACCCAGAGCCCCCATTCCTTCAGGCAATCATCACACCATTATTCATGCCCATGAGTCCTCCATGTTCTTTGGCTACTCCATTTCCTGTACTCTACTTTATACCCCTATTATTATTCTGTAACTACTTAATAATGCTTCTTAATTCCATCACCTTCTCACCCATTGCCCCACAACCCCCTCCCATACGGCATCCAACAAAACACTCTCCCTATCCATGATTCTGTCTCTGTTCTTCTTGTTCACTTACTTTGTTTTTTAGATTCAACTGTTGATAGATATGTATTTATTGTCTTTTCATTGTTCATAGTTTTGCTACTTTTCTTTAATAAGTTCTTTTAATGTTTCATATAATAATGGTTTGGTGATGATGAACTCCTTTAGTTTTTTCTTGTCTGGGAAGATCTTTATCTGCCTTTTGATTCTAAATGATAGCTTTGCTGGGTAGAGCAATCTTAGCTGTAGGTCCCTGCTTTTCATGATTTTGAATATTTCTTGCCAATCCCTTCTAAACTGCAAAGTTTCTTTTGAGAAATCAGCTGACAGTCTTATGGGAATTCCCCTGTAGCTAACTAACTGTTTTTCTCTTGCTGCTTTTAAGATTCTCTCTTTATCTTTAACCTTTGGCATTTTAATTACATTGTGTCTTGGAGTGGACCTCTTTGCGTCCAACTTGTTTGGGACTTTCTGTGCTTCCTGGACTTGCATGTCTATTTCCTTCACTAAATTAAGGAAGTTTTCTTTCATTATTTGTTCAAATAGATTTCCAATTTCTTGCTTTTTCTCTTCTCCTTCTCCATCCCTATGATGCAAGTGTTGGAACGCTTGAAGTTGTGCCATAGGCTGCTTACACTATCCTCATTTTTTTGTATTCCTTTTTCTTCCTGTTGTTCTGATTGGTTGTTTTTTGCTTCCTTACTTTCCAAATCATTGATTTGATTCTCGTCTTCATCCACCCTACAGCTGTTTCCCTGTAAATTGTTCTTATTTTAATTAGTATACACTTCATTTCTGACTGGATCTTTTTTGAGCTGTTGAATTCCTCACTAAGTTCATTGGGCATGCTTATAACCAATGTTTTGAACTCTGCACCTGATAGATTGCTCTTTGCCATTTTATTTAGTGCTTTTTCTGGAGTTTTAATCTGTCCTTTCACTTGGGCCATATTTCTTTGTCTCCTCGTTTTGGCAACCTCCTTGTGTTTCTTTCTATGTATTAGGTAGAGCAGCTATGACTTACTGTCTTGGTAGTGTGACCTAATGTAGTAGGTGTCCTGTTGGGTCCAGTCCACAGTGTCCTCTATCATACCAGCTGGGTACTTGAGGTGTGCCTTTCATGTGAGCTGAGTACAACTTCTCCATGTAGTCAAGCTTTGATTGCTGTTGGCAGGTCAATGGGAGGGATTTACCCAGGCTAATCTGCTGCAAGGACTGGCTGTGACTACTGACAACCAACTTCCACCCTCTTTGGAAGATCAGTTGTGCAAGGGCAGGGCGTTGATGCTCTGACATTATGTGTAGCCATCCACTGGGTATGCTGGCTCTGGGGTTTCCTGAGTGGTACAGGTCTAGCCCCACCCCTATTTGTGTTCTGTCTGGGGCCATCTTGCCTGAGCTATAAAACAATCTGAGAATCTTGTGTTGGGGCTTGGAGATTCCTAGGCAAAGCCAAGCTGTGAATCTAGGCTGATTGTTGCTCGTACCAAGCCTGGGCTACTTAGCAAGAGGTATGAGGCTGGGGGCTTTATGGGGTCAGTGCAATAATATATGGTTTAAATGAACCTTAATTATTTTTTATTTTTTTGGTTATATGTGACAGCTACCAAAGAAGAGTCGCACAAATAGAGACTGTTCACTCAAATATAATGAGTGTCATTGTCATAAGTGACAGAATTCTCAAATATGGGAAATGATTCTTGATAAAATTCTAAACTAAAAAGGTAGAGTATTTCATAGATTTTTACCATACTTATATATCTGGAAAATCCAATCTATATAAAAACTATGCACAAGTCAAATGGTGACAAGTTGTAAGCTCAGATCATTATAATTTTTTCCCTATATGGACTTCTGAGGATACATTTAAAATTTGAGAAAAATATAAGGCTATAAGGTTTCATTGTGTTTGTCTGTCCTACTCAATTTCAAGGCTTGAAGCATACTGGTCTCCCCTCATCAAACTTTGAGAGTAGGCAAGTGCCTTAGTTTCCCCAGAGCCTAGCTAGTATTTTTAAAAGATTTTTGAGTTACATTGAATAAGTTCTTTTCTCTTCTTTAAACACATCAAGTGTGTAAACCAAACATAACCCCAGTTATAAATATTCCCAAACTAAAAATATGGTACATGTATAAAGTGTGAATCTATGCTTGTTTTGCCTTGATCCTCCAATATCTAAAGACTTATTCAAAATATAGAGCCATGTGGAAGGTAGAAGCAGGGAAACAAAATGTGTTTTCCCAGAGTGCTAACTTAGAGGTCTTACTCCCAGTCCCCTCTTCTGCCTTTAATTCACTGCAAAGCAGCTGGGCTTCGGGTTGTTCAATATTTAAATGTTATGGATTGATAATATGGTTAGCAATGTATTCTTTTTAGCAAAATCTATTACAATAACATTTGAGTATTATGTCAGGGTCATTTGTCTCTACAACTATAATATGTATTTACAAAACCACATTCTTTTGATATGCCAATACCCCTCATAACCCAACCACTTTATATGATTCATGATTAGATTGAAAATAAATTTTAATTTTTAAATCAATCTGTTTTTACATAGACAAACCTTTTGGCAATTTTGGGATTTTACTCTAAGAGGGAGTTAATAGAAGGATCCTAGTGGTGGGGTAATTAGTTTCTCTTTTTGACCAAGTGAAATATCTGTTGGATCAGATGGCAGCTTGTCCCTCACCCCCTCACATTGTCCCATGTGAAGGATATGGGCACTGTACCCTAACTTTCTCTGCTTTTTTTCTCAACTTTTGCTCTCTGCCCTCTACCCACCTCCACCATTTTCTTTATCCTGCTTTACTTTCCCTTTCCATTGTACTTTCACTACCTGGAAACATGTATTAACTTATTTATCTCTTTATTGTTTGTTTCTTCACTAGACAATAAGCTCCTCTGGGGTCAAGGTTTTGTTTTGGTCACTGCTCTTACCTGTTCCTAAGAACTAGAACACAATAAATATTTGTTGAAGGAATGAACAAAGCAAAGGCTTTTCTTGGCTGTTATCAATGCAATCAAGTTAGAAATTCTTCTGTTGTTGCTTCAAGTAGTCTAAAATTATACTTAAGTAGAAAAGAGTAATTAAATTGGAGATTAATTGGGCGGCATCATCATTATGTTATTTTTACCTTTACTAGAAATCTGGGAACAAGAAATCTTGGAAGACTAATTGAGGACAACTCTTAGAAGCTTTCAATATACTCTTCTAGCATCCCAGAGAATGAAGACTGAAAGTCTTGAAAAGTAACATATTCATCTTTTATTTCTATCAGACGACTTTCTTAATAATACCAATCTTATTAGTGACCAAAGACAATCTCTCAGATGCTATCTCCTGGATAAACTGGCATAGTTAAGAATCAGTCCACCTGACATTTCCAGAATAGCTAAGGAACAGACACATGTAGCTGTTTTCCTCATAGTAGTTTGGCTATCAACTTACATTCATTAAAAACTTTCCAAGAAAAAAAAAAAAAGCAAATCATGAGCACTAGCTCCCACATGGTACAATTAGGAAGTTAATATGGGAGGAGGGAACATAAGTCACATATCTCAGGACATGGTATCTTACCAATTGCAACATACATTGCCAAAATCAACTGATACATTTTGCAGGGTGACTATATTTCTCTGGAAATTCTGGGGACTCATAATGGCATAAGCATCCACACAATTTACATATATCTGTATGCCATGCTCAAAACTCTTTTTACACTCCCATATATAATATAAAATATCTAATGAAATCTTACAGTAGCTGCAGCCAGGCCAGATATTCAGGAAGTCCAGAAGAGGTCAGGATCGGAATGGTCAGTGGAGCAACGACCCAGCTTCCCTGATCGCCTCCCTCGCGTTAGAGACAGTTCCAGGGTGAACCGGAGAGCACAACTGGAAAGGAAGAGGATCAGAATTAATACTGCTCTTGACAAGAGTTATGTCTGCTAATGTGAATATATTGACCATTTAATTGGCTTAAGGCACCATACTAGGTCCCCTAAGAATTGCCTTTGAGATCTTAGATGGTATTGAAAAAGAATTCTGTCTCCTGTGGAGTGTTGGTGCCAGAATCTGTATACAAATGAACTGTTTTTTATCCTTTCCATTACCTTCCCCTCTTCCAAGTAATGCCAGCATATATACTTAATTCGGAAAAACATACTTTGGTTTAAAGTTCCTATTAAAGCTTAGAAAAGATTACTAGTATATAATTCTGAGGTTCATAATTTCCCTTTAAATAAGCTATAGGTTAATGTGTAAAACCCCCTGCGGATTTTTCCCTTTGTTTAAATAATATCCTGTAATTCAAGCCAATATACTTTACAATAGCATGTTAAAAGCAAATAGGAAAGCAGTTTAGCTCTAAATTAAGGTTTCTCCATCAGCATTTTTACTCACTGTGGATATTTTCTGATACAAAGCTCTGGTCTCTCCTTTCATGATGTTATTCTGCAGTAGTAAAGCAAGTAACCACAGCTTCATAATGCTAAGCACTCCAGTGGGAAACACAAACAGAGTGCATAAACCAAAGTATTCATTTCATGAGGTTTTATTAAAAGGCTTCACCTCTAAATTGAGCTGTCATACACTGTTGGGAAACTTTTTACCACAGTTTATTTTAACTATGTAAAACATTAAAGAAATGAAATTTCTTCAGCTTTTCATATAATGGGCATGACCTCTCTTACACACTACAAGCAATCTATACTGCATTTAATCAAATTGGTTGGAGAGTAAAGTCAGGCCATATGTTTTCCCACTTTCCCCTATTTTCAGAAATGACCCCAACCTTTTAACATGCTGTAGAGTGTAGACTTTCATGTGTATCCAGCAAGCTCTTTGGTGTTCTCACTGAGAATCTATACTGCATGATTATAAGATATCCTTCAGATGAGAAGGACATTGGGTAATTTATAAATCATTCATTTGTGACATAGCTTCATACAGCATTTCAAGGAATTGCATTAACTGCTTTTGCAGTTTCCTCAAATGTTGCTTTCAGTTGGCAGTGTCATAGGTCATTACCGATTTTTTCCTTATGTAAGCAATACCAACTTTCTATTAAAAATACTAATTTCCACCCTACTACACTGTCTTTTGAAGTAGCGTGTATATTAAAAAAGATCAAGTTGCTTTGAAATATTAAAGGAATATATTTAACTGAAGGGTTTTCAGACAGGTTGTTTTTCTGTATTCCTGATGACAGAAAGATTTTAGCCTACAAAGTCAATAGTAAATTTTATTAAAGTCATTATTTTCCTGTTACAGGCCTTGTGCTTTAAATAAACTACAGCTGACAATGCTGTCTTACATACTGTCATACTGTAAAATGTCCCCTCTTTATTACCTCAGGGACATCTCATTTAGAACTTTGAGAGTGTTTTTACATTGGAGTTAGTCATTTGCAGAGCTGGCCTATGGCTGTGTTTAAAGAATGTGGTTGCTACTTCTCTTTTCCTCTAAATATTCTAGGGAAAGATAAACTTGCCAACACAACATTTGAAAGATAAAAATTAATGTTCCTTCTCCAAGGATAAAATATATTTTAATCTTTCCACATTAGTGTGCTCTATTTATGACATTATTTTTTTTCCCATTGTGTGTAAGGAAAAGTGGTGCACTGGACATCTATCTAAAATTAGGAATTTTAATTTTCCCACAAATTACATTCATTAATGAATACCCTGCCTCCACTGCATCATCTTCTCGATCAACATAATCTTGATTATATGAATCCATAATTGCTAGAAATCAAATAATTATTCAGAAAACATTTTTATGAAAATCAGAAGAAAGATATTTATTGTTTTAAAGCCACAAGGTATTATTATTCCAGGTTGTGCTGATTTTAACTTCCTATACAATACTAATTTTGTCTCACCATCCTTTATCATATAGTGCATAATTTTTAAATGGATTTTCTTTTCCTTCTTCACCCAATCCCTTATGAAGAGAACAGAAAGGATCAGAGGGGGAAAAAAAACAACTTGTCTTTACATTTGAAGTCACATGGAATCAACACCACTAAATCCAATAGGAACTCTTTTCCTATTTTAAGATATTTCTACAAAGTACAGCTACACTGATCAGCACTATTGAAACCAGATGAAACTTTAATGGCTCGACTCTCCTTTCTTCCCTTTGGAGAAAACACCGGAGCACAAGAACTGTCTGCGTGGGCATGGTCGGTCCTCTCCTTCACCATCCAAATCTGGCAGCATTTTATTTTAGCTCATGCTGCATTCAGACCCAGAAGGAAAATGAGAAGATGTGTGTACACCCTTGTCCTAGACTAATAACAACTTGATCAATGGCAAGTCTTTGATTTCAAATCCAGTTCTCTCCTATTTGATCTTTAGACAGTAATCTTGGCTGCTGGTCTGTGCCTACATTGAGTTGTTGGTATTTATTTCTGTGGCCTTTTTGACCAAGAGAAAGAGAAAGGATGCCAAAAAATATTCTCTTTTTTGAAATACAAAATAATTCATTTTAATAATAAACTGTAAATGAATTGCTAGTAAGTACCATTCCTCAAAAGGAGAAATATTCTTTAATTAACAACCATTTCAAGTTTTCCTGGTTTGTTTTTTAGTAGCATAATGCAACTAAGCTATGTTTAGCTCTTTTGTATATAAATCACTCACTCTCCCCACTATACAAACACATACACCCATTCCATGTCTACACACACACATACAACACAACCCATGACCTAGCCAATAGCTATAACAATGCTAAATTTTCCCATGTTCCTTCTCTACACTTTAGAATCCCAGCTGAACCTCAATCACTGGAATTCCTTATATCACATGGTGTGAACTTAGATGGTATCAAAATGCCTACTTTGTGATGTGTGTGTTACTCCTCACTTAAAAGTGTTTTTACTACCTAACTTTTCTTGTCAATGGAAATCTTTCAAAATATTTAAAAGCAATGACTTTAAACCTTCTGCCTGCAATAAAGCAAAAATGGCAGGTGGTTGTATGAAAGTGGTAGAATACATTTAAAGGGCATCACTCATAGGCATAAGGTGTAACAATGCTTAGAGTCCATTTTACACTTTCTATTGGGAAGAATGTGTTTTGGGGTGTTGTGGGTTTCTTTCCATTTGCCCAGTGTGAACATTAGCTGCTTTATAGAGCAGTGTTGTTATTTTTAAGGAAGATGGAAAAATGAAACATTAGAAAACCTTCTTAGCAATAAGGAGAGCTGAGTTCAGCAACGATAAATAAAGAGGTCAGAAGGCTAAACTTAAAACCACAAATTACTTAACTAGAAAAGATTAAAATGCTTTGCCATTAGGCAACCTTTTTGAGGAGCAGAGGAGAGGAACCTAATGCTTATGAAACAACACTAATTAAGGGAAAGAAGAAAAACGCATTACCCTTGCTACTTCAACTAGGTTATGTAATGTGACTAATGCATACTTGTTAAAGGGGAGACAATACTTTGACGTTCAGAGCAAGGAAAAAAAATATATGACCATTGTTAATATAAGCTACTCAGACAAGTCTCTGAAACCCAAGGCAGTGAGAAGTTAGGTTCAAAATAAAACTAAGCAGGCAATACAATTGGCCTCTCTTTAAACTGTACAGTCTCCATTTTGATTCCATTAGAGAAAGTAACTAAAGTGCCTCTCTTCTTCCCATCTCTTTGCATTCAGTGCATTCGCAGGCAGCTGAGAACTGTAAAAGTCCACATGACATCTGAGTGAAGCTTTTACAATTTGTTATACTAAAGGTAAAAATTTCTGAAACTTACAACTTTCTAAAACACAAATTACTTATATTTAAGACTGTAGCTGAAATTGCTATGTAAGTGTTATAGTCAAGCTGATAAATACTTGTGAAAGAAATGATTGACTTTTAGCATGGACGCTAAGCTTGTGTTAATGAGACAATAAAAACTTAGGCTGGAAAGCAGTTGACCCACTATCACAATGTCACAGATTCTTAGAATTTTAGAGCAAGAGGGCAAGCCCTCCCACTTCATTTATGAAGAATTGAGGGCCTGACTGGAAGAGGACTTGCCTCAGTGTTGGGCACACCCACCAGCAAGGGAATGGATGGCCATAGTTTCTTCATGTGTCATAATCTCTACTCGGGGTTCTCATTCTGTAGGAATTTATCCATTCTTCTCCATGACTGTTGTTTCAATATAAGTGCATCTTAAAAGTGGAGACGTATACAAGGCCCCCAGAGGCAAAAGGGACATTTTCAGATTTTTTTGAGCAGAGAGAATATTGAAGGCTGATGTCAGAGTAAGAGTAATATCTTGCCTAAAAATTTTTTTTTTAATTCCAGAATGATACCCAGAGGCAGAAATAGATGTTCCCCTCACCCCTGCCTCTGGTTATGCTGTACCTAATCATCATGTTTCATTGTGAGCCTTCCTTTCTCTTGGTAAACAATTAACCAACATTAATTTTTAATTTTGGACTCCTTTTTCAGTTGTGCTTCTAAATCTTTGGGAGCAGCGTAAAGAGCATTGAATTGAACAGACTATACAGCTGATTTGATTAATAAGTAAAAATATTTATTTAAAAAGCAATGAAAAAGAGAAAAAATATTAATCTGGTCTTTATGACCTGGCTAATTTTGCAAATTATCATGAAATAAGTTGGCATTCAAGACCTATAAGTATTACTTACTGGGTAATACAAAGGTATATAAATATTGTAACATATACCATATATATGTGTGTATATATATATGTAGTGTTGAAATATTATATACTATTTATATTATAGGTAATATAACTAGTATTCACTGGGTTATACAAAAGTATATAAACTCTAGAGGGAAATATAAAAAGAAGTGTTACACTAATCAGGGGAAATAATGTTTTCACATATAAGCAAGAGGTTCCCATTGTGAAATAAAGAATGAACAGTCTTTAGGGCCCAGGTCCATATGCACTCTGCACCCACCCTTCTATACCGTGCTCTGCAAACTTAAGTCCTTGGAATTTCCTGCCCACGTTGTCTTAACTCTGCTTCCACGGCCTGAAAACCCACTCTCTGGGCCCAAACGCCCAAGAAAAGTTTGCACTCCTTATTATAGGCAGCTCTATGGAATTAACAAAGAGTTACTGTCTGCAGAGGATTTTGACAGTTTGGCTGTGGGTTGTATTCAGAAAAATGTGTATGAAACTCTTCAAGGTATAGAACAAAGTCCAAGAGTAGGCACCGATGGGGATAGGAGGTTGGAAAAGAGACAATTCAGCAGAACGGAAGGACTGAGAGTTGATCTTTCTCGTTCAGCCATACATCCCTGCAGTGAAATCTGAGAGCTTTGAAAATTCTACATTAGAACCTAGGCTTCCAGATTTTTATGAGGTATATTTGTTCAAGTAAGAAGGTAGAACATGGTGTACTTGTGTGTATTTAGGAGTTTGTTAGGCGTATATTGAACGTATGTTATTGAAATAAATAGTATGCGGGTTTCACAAAAGTTAGTGGACCATCTGGTGGTAATAGGTTGGGAACTCTTTAATCTTACATGTTAACATAGAAACATCCCTCTTAATGGTTTTGGAAATGATAGCTACACTTTAAATTTTCAAGTCCACATAGAGAAGGCCAAGAAATGAACCACTCAAAATAATGAGAAGAAATAGCATCTTGTGCTCACACAGGATTGGGAACATGGACTATTCCTGTTTGCAAACCGAGTACGTTCTGACAGCGCATGGGGCATTGACTAGGGTACTCAGAAAGGTCTTGTCTCTGTCCTGGGTTGTAATGAAACCCAAACTGAACATTTCTTTGTCTCATCAAACAAATCTTAAAAACCAGAACCGATGGTAACAAACTATTTCTAAATAACTTATCTGCACTCTGGAAGAAAGCTCAAGAATACTTATAGGAATATAAAATATCTAATACTTTAAAATGTAAAATTTGCAATATGTAGTATCCAACCAAAAATTATAGGTGTGTAAAAAATAAACAAAAAATAAAACACATAACAAAGAACAAAATCAGTTATTTACAACTGACCCAGAACTGATATAAAAGTTAGAATTAGCAGACAAGAACATTAAAACAACTATTATAGGTATAGCCTACATGTTCCAAAAGTTAAGTAGAGATATGGAAATCAAGCTTCTAGAGGCAGAAGCTTTAAGGAGAACAATAAACCCATGAAGTTAGTAGCAGATTGAAAATTGAAGAAAACATTAGTGAATGAGAAACACAGCAATAGGAACTTGAAATAATAAAACAAAAGAGAAACTATAATTTGAACAAACTGAACTAATAAGCAAAATAGAGACAGGATCATAGAGAGCAGGCTGACTGCTCTGAGGTCAGGGGTTAGGTGTGGAGGGATTGAACAAAAAAGAAAATGGTCTCATGGACATGAACAACAGTGTGGTGATTGCAGGGCCGGTGGAGGGGTTAGGTAGAGGTGGAAGAGGATATAAGGGGGATAAATGGTAGTGGAAAAATACAATAAAATGATCTATTAAAAAATTAATGAATCATCAACGACCAGAGTGACATCTTTAAGCACTCTATTGAATATATAATTAGTTCCATAAAGAAAAAAGAAAGAAAATATCTGAAGAAATAATGTACAATAAATTTCCAAATTTGATTAAGAGTATAAACACATAGTTCTGAAAGTTCAATAAATGCCAAACACAAAATGTAAAGAAAACTACACAAAGGAATGTCAAAATCAAATTGCTCAAAACTAGCAATAAGACAAAATCTTAAAATCATCCAGAGGAAAAAGGACATATTATGTACAGAAAAGCAAAGACAAAGACCGAAGTTTCTCACAGAAACAATGCAAGTAAGAAAAGTGGAACCATATTTTGCAGTACAAAAAAAGAAAAAAGAAAAAGAAAAAGCTCCCAACCCCATCGAGTTAACTCGTATGTCCAACAAACATATATTTAAAAAACTAAAGGCAAAATAGTTTTGTAGATATAAAAAGGCAGAACAAATTAATCACCAGAAGACTCATAAGAAAAAATGTTGACACACACACTCAAAAAATAGATGGGGAGGCTAGGAATAGCATAGGAAATTAAGAAGCCAAAGAACTGATATGTATAGCCCATGGACATGAACTAAGAGGTGTGGGGGTGATGGGATGGGGTGCAGGGTGGAAGGAATAAAGAGGGGGAAAAATTGGACAACTGTAATAGCATACTCAATAAAATATACCAAAAAAAAAATCTCAAAGTAGTTCGGGCAGAAGGAAAATAATACATGATAGAGATATGGATCTATGTAAATGAAGAACACCCCAAGGTGGTAACTGTATAGATAAACATATAACATTTTATTTTTACTGTTTAAATCATTTTTTAAAAGATTTTATTTATTTATGTTTAGAGAGAAGGAAAAGGAAGGAGAAAGAGAGAGACATCAATGTGTGGTTGCCTCTCACTTGCCCCCTACTGAGGACCTGGCCTGCAACCTAGGCATGTGCCCTGACTGGGAATTGAATTGGCGCTACTTTTGTTCACAGGCCCACATTCAATCCACTGAGCTACACCAGCCAGGGCTGTTTAAATCTTTTAAAAAAAGAATTGACTAACAAAAACGCTAAATACAGTAGTTTCCCCCCTCCTTATCCATGGGAAATATATTCCAAGACCCCCATGGAGACTTGAAGCCATAGATAGTACCGAACCCCCTACTATTTTTTCCCTATACATATATACTTTTTTACCTAAAGGAAGCACTTTACAGATTCTCAATCTAAATGATATCCAAATTGCAAAAATCACTACCCTTGCATTTTGGGGTCATAATTAAGTAAAGTAAGGATTACTTGAATGCAAGCAAGTGCTGAGATACCATGACAGTTGATCTGATAACTGATATTGCTACTAAGTGACTAAGGGACCGGGAGCACATACAGGGTGATTCCGCTGCACAAAGGAAGGGCTCACATCTCAGGTGGGACAGAGTTGGGCAGATTTTACCATGGCGCTCAAAATGATGGGCAATTTAAAATTTATGAAGTGTTCGTTTCTGGAATTTTGTATTTAATATTTTTGAACATAGGTAACTGAAACTACAGAAAGCAAAACCATGGGTCAGGGGGAAGCTACTGAGACTCACTTTAAAATTACCATTGAGAAGAAATCAAGAGGCAATTAGAAATTATTTTAAGTAAAATGAAATGAACACACTGCGTATCAAAATTTGTGTGATTCCTCTAAAGCAATATTTGAGGGAAATTTATAGTTGAAGTGTCTACGTTAAAGAAATTTCAAATCGATGATCTCATCTCTGCTTTAGAAAACCAGAAAATAACAAATGAAATGAAAACTGAGAATACAAATATAAATAAACCCAAAGTAAGCAAAGAAAAAAATAAAGTTATAAATATCAAAGTGGAAGACAGTAAAATTAAAAAAATAGTAAAACAGTAGAGAAAGTCAATTAAACCAAAAACTGATATAAGATCAATAAAATGAATAAACCTATAGCCATACTGATCATGAGTAAAAGAGAGCAGACACAAATTATTAATTTTAGGGATGAGAAAGGTGAAGTCAATTCAGATTATACATAAAGTAAAAGGATAATAGGGGAATATTCTGAACAACTTCATGCCAACAAATTGGACAACATATATAACATGGAAAATTTCTTGAAGAATTTCACTAAAAATACATTTAAAAAGTGTGTATCTATTAAAAATTTGAAATTATATTTAAAAACTCTGCCACAAAAATATTCCAGGGCCCAAACAGATTACAAAAAAGAAAAGTACAAAACAATACTTTTATGAACATAGATGTGAATATTCTAAACAAAATTTTAGCAAGCCAACTTCAACATTATTTAAGAAGATAAATACCTCCTGACCAAATGCATTTTATTTCAGGAATGATTTAACATTTGAAAATAACCAACATAATCAATGTAATTCACCATACAATAGATTAGCGGATTGAAAAAGATAAACCTGATTGCAATCTCAACAAACAAAGTATTAGACAAACTTAGGAGTGAACGTGAAAATATATGTGCAAGACACAATATTGTAGGATTTCAATATTTCCCTAAATGATCTGTTGATTCAACACCCAATTAAAATCTTACCACATGTTTTTGTAGAAGTTGACAGCTGATTTTAAAGTTTAAGTGGCAATAAAAATGATCTTTAATTACATAAACAAATATAAAAAGAAAATCAAACTTGGAAGCCTAACATTTGATTTCAAGGCTTTTTACAAAGCTACTGTAACTGAGACATCATTATAGTAATATAATGACAGACAGATCAATGAAACAGAACAGGAAATCTATTAATAAACACATACATATAAGATGAGTTCATTTTATGATAGAAATGCAAAGGCAAAGGCAATTTAGCAAACTGGTACCAAAAAAATTGGGTATTTATATGCAAAAACATGCACTATAATCCATAGCTGGTACCATATACAAAAATCAACTTAAAAAGAGTTATAAACCTAAAAATTCAAAACCTCTAGAAGAAAATGAGAAATTTTCTTATGTCAGGCAAATATTTCTTAAACATGGTAGCAAGAGCACGATTCATTAGAGAAAAATTATGATAAATTCAACTTCATCACAATGAGAAAGATCTGCTCTTTAAGACACTGTTAATGGTCTAAAAGGATAAGCCAGGGGTTGGGAGAAAATACTTGGAAAACCCATATCTAATAAAGAACCTGTATCTAGAACTGGTATCTAGTTGTAAGAGAGAGAACTCTAACAATTCAATAGTGAGAATATAAATAACCCCAAAGTTTGAAAAAAGGTAGAAATTGATACTTTACCAAAGAAAATATAAAGGTTACAAATAAGCATTTGAAAAGCTGCTTAACATTATTTACTAAGAAATGCAAATTAAAAGTGGAATGAGCATTACTACCTGCATTCAAATGGCTCATGTGACTAAAAGGACTGACCAGACTAAATGTCGATGAGGCTATGAAACAACTGGGATTCTCATTCAGTGCTGGTGAGAATGTAAAATGTTATAGTCACTGCAAAAACCAGTTTGACATCTTATTAAAAAGTTAAACATATTACCTATATGATCCAGTCATTCTACTCCTAGAGAAATAAAAACCTATGCCCAAACAGACACTTGTACGACAATGTTCACAACAGATTTACTTACTGCAGTGTCAAACTGGAAACAACTAAGTGTCCATCAACAGGTGAATAGATAAACAACCTGTAATGTATCCATACAATGAAATTCTATTCAATAGTAAAAAGGGGTAAACACATGCAACAGTATGGATGAACACACAATAATTATGCTGAGTGAAAGAAGCCAAACAAAAAACAGTACCTACCACTGTATATTATTTCATTTATAAAAACTTCCAGAAGATCAAAACTGATCTGTCATGACAGAAAGCATAGACATGATACCTGAGGATGAGAAAGGCTGAGAGGGAGGGATTATCAAGAAGCAGGAGTGGTAATAGATATGTTCACCTTCTTGATTGTGATGATGGTTTCTCAGGTGTAAACATTTGTCCAAGCTTATACATTGAAAATTTAACTAGTTTATTGTATCAATTAGTTCTCAGTGACCTGTTAAAAAATCATTATTGAGATGAATTTGACTTATTGCTCTCTTTTTTGGTGTGTTGTTTAGACACTTGGGAAGTCAAAATTTTGTGTACTTATGTCCTAAGTTCTTCCTTAAGGACCCTTTCTTTCCAAACTTATCGAAAGAATTCAAGTGTTTATAGGGGGAACCAGCAATCCTCACTGTTCTTATTGTTTAATTTTTATTTGTTATTATTTTGCCAAACATTGGGGTATTTTATTTACACACTTTTATTTAATGTTCCTCTTTCTTTTCTTTCCTTGACTGTAACTTTCTGTTTAAACTGTTTTCCCCAATTCTTTAAACAGCATATATAACATACCTAAAATTTATGTTACTTTGCATTACTTTTCCTGGCCTGGGTGTCAGGTCAATAAAACAAAGTTTGGATTTTCTAAAAATTATTTTAGGAGAAAACCAATAGAGGAAATACAAATTCATGAAAAAAGGCAAAACTAGGATTTGAAAATACAACTATATTATATTACCTAGAGAGTGGTGTAGCTTGTAGAGATTTCTGAACACATAAATCTGTACCTCTGCGCTGTGTGCACTGTTCACTTTCCTCTAGTAAGTCTTCTAATGTGAAGGATTATCACTAGTCCATTATTGGTATTAGCTCTTCCCTTCAAAGGATTTTGACCTTTTCCTGTTCTGTCCTAATATCTGCTTGTTCATTACTGTCCACATGGTTTCCAATTATTTGATGCTCTCTCCCTAGGAACTATCTACCCACATCTATGTCTCTTTATTTGTATTTCAAATGTAGATCTTCTATTTATATTCTGAGTCCCAACTGTAAGGACTTACTTTTGGTAATGTACATTGATGGGCATAACCTAAATCCATCATATCGATAGATTCTTCCCAAATCACCTTACAGGTCCTATTTGCCCTGGGGTTCTTTGAAACTGTAGACATATCCTGACTTAAATGAGGAATGTTAGCAACAAAAGTAAAAATATTTCATGTAGAGAAACAGTAGTACTCTTCTATATAATTATCACAAGTCATTTTCCCAGGAAAAATCATAGGAAATATTTTGCTTTTACTGATTAGTTAAATCCTCCAAAGGAAGCAAAATGGTTTATAAATGTAGAAAGAACTTCATTTCATTAGAGTACAATATGATACATGGTACCCTAGCAAATACTAAAAGCTCTAGTGAATTCTTTTCTTTACCTACATCCTGCAAGTGTTGATGAAAGTCATCAATTTGAAGAGAAGTCATCCCATGCAAGTTAATTTACATTTAGTTTGAAATAATAATATAGAAAGTTTTGTCTTCAGATCTCTTAGCATTAGGTAGGCATATGACTGGTGATTGGTTATTTCAAATCTCAAGTGATAAATTTGAGTAAGAACAACATTAATGAGGTTATTTGAAAATGACCACTAAGTGAGGAATATGTGCACACACTCCCGTAGTGATTTCTTCCTATTTATCATCTGGACATTTCCATCATGGTCTAATTCTCATCCCAGAGTAGTACCATGCAACCTAGTTATTCTAATTTTGAAATTAATTAAATCCAGCACACAAAAACACTCCCTGAATGCTATTCTTGGAAAGTTTCTCCTAAGCTGCTTATTCTATTTGTATGTTGTTATTCTAATACTAACGTCCGTTTTACTGGTTCTCTTAGATTCCTGGTTTAGGTCAAATGCAAGTGGAAAAACTGCCTCAAATCAAGAAAACATATGCAACAATGTTCTCAAAGGTACTAAATACAAATCAAAATTATTTAGGGGATTACTCAATAATAAAGTTATCAAGAATAAACCAGTATGAATGATGAAGATTATTAAGCTATCATCTTAACACATACAATGCCAATTTACAAAATCCATTGAGGCACAGATTTTTTAAATTAGCAACTTGTTATCATCATCAAAGTTTAGGTGGTAATTACTGCCTTCAAGACATTTACATTCAAATGTGGTCTATACAAAGTTGGAATGCATCATCGATAACCGGTATGTTAAAATAAGCTACTAGGTTAACTAATTTTTGTGAAGACCTTAGATTAAACCTTTTTCTGTCAGCTTTGCATACATTTAAAACTTAGGTAATTCTAGTATTGATTGCTAAGTTTGTAGCTCTTCCTTGGTCATCCTTCCCAATTTCCTATTTTAGCCTGTATATATCTCCACAGTTAAAATTTTACAAATGAGTGCTTTAATGTAGCACATATGGACCAGGCAAGTCTCAATGTAATCTTGCGTTGCTGCAAAATCACCAGTCGTAGGCTAATGAGTAAAATGTAATATACCAGTTTATTTTTTATGATATTGAATTCTACTTAAGGCACTTAAATTTTATGGTATTTCTTTCTGATGGATTAACTATAAAATTATTTTAAATACTACTGTGGCAGGATGTTATAATTAGCTAGGTCAACTTCACTTTTGATCCCTTTTGTCAACATAGAGGTGGGGATTATTATTTGTTTTCTCAGCCTTCCTTAAAAGTAGAAGTAATCAGGTTACATATTTTTAGAAAGTGAGATATAGAGTTCTGGTGTTTTTGAAATTCTCTAGTAGAAGGGACAGGCTTTGTTGCTTCATACTTTCCTTTCTTCCTGCCTTGATTTGTGCATGGAGCTGCAGCAACCATCTTGTCATTATGAGGCGAGGCAACAGTATGTGCATGAAAGGCCAATGCACTAAGGATGCTAGAACAGAAAGGTATGAGGATCCTGGGTCATACATGGCACCGCTGAGTTGTTGCACCTCAACTGCTCTTTCAGAACTTCTTGCAACGTGAGATAGTTAAACATCTTTATTACTTAAACCTTTATTGGCTGCTTTTCAATACTGTGGGTAATAATATTCTTAATACCACTATGTCAATTTTTTTAAAGTAGAGAAACTTCTCAGATAACTATTCATCAATAGAATGAGAGGGCAGATATAGTTATTTTAACAGAGGACATAAAAAGATTTATTAGTCAGGAGTAAGCTTAGTCTGCTAGTTTGAAGTATATCATTTGGTAAGTGAAAAAGCAGAGTTTTTTGAAGTGTTAGTTGGGAAGGCACATTATTACAAAGAAGAAAACTGTTAGAATAATTGGTGAGGAAATAATAGATGTTGTATGTTATGGAATAAATAATTGGTGAGAAAATAATAGATGTTGTACAACATTATGAATAAATAATGTAATAGCAAACATGACTATTAAATGACAAATGGAAATTATCAAAGAAAAAATGACTAGTTTAATGAAAAACATGAATTTGTGTCTTTGACCAGAAGTTTAGTATCAATGTTGGATATTTACTCAGTTTAACTGAATTCAGGGATAAGGTTTAGAACTGGCTTGCAAATGTGGTGAAAATGTTGCTCCTGGGCATTTGTTACTGGTTAGAAATGGTTCCCAAATTTAAGGTCCATTTGAATGTTGATTATGTCAAAACACGTAGATACAGTAGCTGCAAAACAGTTTACATCACCCTCTAAATGATAAAAGACAATGGATATGCATTATTGACCCTTCTTTAATCATAATTCATGAAACTTTATGTGTGCCTGCTGAAACCCTAATTACCTTCTCGTTCATTGGGATAGCATCACATCTGAGGAAGCATCATAATGTGAGCCTGCATAATGTGAGTAGTAGGTACTGATACCAATAAAACAGCCTGTCTGGACTGCTGGGAGTGAGCTGAGGGCAGGGAATGGGAGGGGCCATGTGGGAACATGGATCTGGGCCACAGGAATGGAACCTGGGAGCCACTCGTGAACCAAGCCACACTCCTTCGGCAGGAGGTCAGAAGTTTGAGCACTGAGAGCAGTGTGTGCAGCCAGAGAATGCCTTTGAAAACCATCTGGGGCCACGGCTAGGACATTGAGTTTCACTTGGGTGGGCGAGGCTGCATTGCTTGGGTAACTGAGCGCATGCCTTCCAGACATTCCTCAGCAGAGGTCATGTTCCTGGCTGCAGTTGACTCACCCCTCCTGCTGAGGTCACCCTCATTGTTGCCTGAGAGGCCACCCTTGGCATTGCCTTAGAGGCCATGGAGGGTTTCCAGGGTCCCTTTACTTATGCTTTGGTTTGCTAGCTCTCTGCTGGTGGGCCCCTAGTGTGGCAGTTTGCTTCATAGGGAACTAGAGCATGGGAGGAGCAGAGCTGATGGAGTGGAATGGGAGTCTTCCCATTGGCCATGATTGTGGCTTGGGGAGGTTCTTAGATACTGAGCATGTGCAAGGCTAGCCAGATAAATGGACAGAGTAAAAAAGCCCTCTTTACCCCCTTTTGGTACCAGAATGGGGTGGGACTAGGACGAGGCAAGCACATGTGCAATAGAAATTAAATGGTGGCACGAGGAGGTGCTGACCAAAGAGGCCTATCAGTCTAGGCATGGGAAAGAGGGGATTGGGTGGGTATATAGGCCCCGGGGTACAAAGAAAGTGCACTGGCCTGTCCTGTACATGGGTCATGTAACCTTAGCAGTCACATGACCTATGGCCTCTAGTAGGGAGTGTCTCTCTCTTGCTCTCTATTGCTGACATGGTGGAACATTTGCTGGTGTGTTCACATGCTCTCTGGCCCAGGAGCATTGGACATTTTGGCCCTAGAAGCTGCATGGCCAAGGGCGGTACCAGCTCCACACGCAGCCTTGAGGAGGGAGCTTGCAGCCAGACAGCAACTGGGACCAAGCTAAGTTACTTGGATGACCACTTAGCAGCTGCCTCAAGCTCCAAAGGACAGTATTTTAAAATGGAGCAGGACTCTGGGTACCTTTTGTTTTGGATTTGCTGAGAATGGCTGGGTTTTGTGGAGGAGATGAGCTTTTGAGATGGGGAGTCCTCTGTTCTCCCAGATCGTTCAGTATCCAAATAAAAACCTCTGTCCTACCTTGCCAGCTTCTGCCTCTAGAGTTTGCCTTTTGTAGAAGCAGGTAGCTGAAACCCCATTTTTGCCCAGTAACAGTACTGATGGTAAAACTTTGTCCCTGTCTCTGTCCTCTCTCTGAACTTAAAATGAAAATAGTGTTGAAATCTGTTTATTTTTTAAATGCACAGAAAATAATTCATTGTGGATAATTTGTCTGGGCCAATTTCATTTGTGTTCCATCTAGCCTCAGAAATTACCTGAGTACCACTACTTGATAGCAACATTTGATAGAACCCCTGGTAATTGAAGATTGATGGATACCTCATGTTAACAGCTTCCTACTAAATATTAAGTAGCTATTAATGCCTGTGACCAATGAAAACAGGTTAAAATGTGAAGCAAATATCAGAATAGCTATGCATACATTGGAGTAGGCATAAAGGTAATAATATCTGAGTTGTGTTAACCACCCATCATGAGCATGTTTTTAACTGGTACAGGTAGATAGGTGTTAATATTCCAAATATTATATGCATGTTCTGTGAATCTTGATTTCTTGCATGGTCATCTAAAAGTGGACAAGGTGGAGGAAAGAAGCAAACAATTCAATGTGGATATCGCTGGTAAAATCCTAGTCAATAAATTTTATTGTTACCTTTGCCTAGAGTGGTTCTTATAATTCAGACTTTAAATTAAGAAAGTTATTCCTCTTAGTTATTCCAGAATCATTGGAATCCAACAATGCATCTCAAGTCACACTTTTACCTTACTAGAAAATTTGATATACAAGAGTTACAGTTTATATAATACTTCCATTCTTAAGAATTTTAATTCCTAATCTAAGAACTGACATTTACTTCTATAGATGATAATTAGAAAATCAGGAAAGATTGGAATCAAGATAAATACAATAACAAATAGCCAAATAGAACAAGATATTTAGAAATAGATCCTTAGGATTAAGGTGGTCATGGAAGAGGACACACATATATTGCCATGTGATTTAGGTAGGAGAAACTGAGATGTTTAAGAGAGCTTGATAAAATGTGCTTTGGCCCAGAGTCACTCTGCTAGTACAATCACTTTGTGCTCTTGGAGAGGGAAGAGAGAACTGAAAAATCTGAAACAGAGAGTGAAAGGGAATAAGGCCACTAAGGCTCTAGGACTGTAATAGGACACAAGAAGCATGGCCTTCAAATTCTAGAATCACAGAATCATTAAATATTGATGAAGACAAAAATGGGGAAACTGATGTTATAAAAATTATCTGCAACAAAACCAAAAATTTATAAGTATGTTGTTGGAATAGAAGTGGAATGAGATGGTAAAGTGAATTTGATCATCAAAGTACAGTATGCTGAAATTAATTATACAGTATTTATTAACATTATTTTAAGATATACGAATTGGTATTTGGCAACTGGTAGTCTGTTTACGTAGTGAGTTTTCTTTATTGTACTACATTAGTGAATATAAATTTTTATTTAAATTTAAACATTTATCAACTTTCATAGATATATTCAAGATCTTGAATCTTCTAACCCTATTTTTCTCATAAGTTATTAAGTACCTCATTCACAAATCTCCTACTAAAAATTGCTAGGCATCCAGTTCTTGGGACTGAGAAAGAATTGATACTATTAACTTTGAATCATCATATATTATTAAATGAAATATATTCATATTAAAAATTAAATATTGACATATATACTAATTCACATATAACATTTATATTATTTATTGCACTGGACTATCTGATGTTTTCTTTAATTAGTTCAAAAAGAAAAGAGCTGAGCATGCTAAGGCTGACCTATCTATAATACTTCCAAGTGAAGGTTTTAATGTATGTTCCTTTAATAGCAAGAATGATTCTGCTTAAGTCTTCGAAGATCACTCTACTTAGGCTAGAACCTGTTTGCTTAATCAGTAGATAAAGTATTAAGTGGCCTTTAAAAAGAAGTCAGATTTTGTTTTGGTGGGGAGGAGGGGTAAAAGAAGACAGAGCTTAATTAACCAGACTGACAGGCTCCATAGATCTCTCAAGTGTTTAAATTAAGAATTGCAAGTTCTTGAAACTTGACAAGGCAGGCAGGATTGTCACCGCTGCTGTCTGAAGCAGAGGTAAGTACAGATTAGGCTTGTCCTATCTCTATCATAAGCATTTTTCCAGGCTCTAAAACCTTCACACTGTGAACAGACTTGGTGGTTTTCTTTATTATTGGAACATTAAAGCAATAATTAAATTCTCACCATTTTCAACTATTGTTCATTTAGCAATAAACGTTTGTTATTGGACAGGAGAGCATCATCCCTGTAGTAAATATATGTACACACAGAGAGATATATTCCTTTATTAAAAAGAATTACTCATTTGTACTGCATCCTGGCTCTAAGTTTGAGTGTGTGCACATCATAGATTGATGAGCATCAGATCACTGGATGCGGTGCTCAGGGGCTAGTGAATGTCATTAGCTCCCATCCACCTGGTCATCCTCAGGAATGAGATGTATCCTTTCTGTTATTTATTTTCTCCACGTGCAAATATTCACAAGCATAAATACATACATATGCTTGGAGCATGTTCCACTGCATTCAACATCTGGCAAGCCTCCATTATGAGACTTTCGATGCTTCCAATGAGTAATAAAATGGAATTACAAGAAGGAGGTGAGGATGGGGAGTAAATAATGGAAATTATGGCCCACGAGTCTCTTTTTTGGAATTAAGCAAGTATCACGTGTATATATTCTATAAAACATCTAATTCTACTCTTTAAGCAACTCCTGTTTACATGCTGATTTCTGGAGGATCAAAGGCATTTGGGTATTAGAAATACACCTTTCAGATATTAGTGTGTTGATATTTCCTTGCAGAGAAAGCTTTTTTTATGCTTACATTAAACAATGGACTAAGCACATTAAATATTTTGAGGTGTATGCAGAATGGGCACATACTGCATATTTAAAAAGAAAAAAAAGATCTTGATTTTCAAGAGGAAAAATGTTTTGGCTTTCTCTGTCACCTGGCTGAAGAATAAAAAAAAAAAAAAAAGGAAGAGGAAAAAAAAGTTACTGTGTGCAGTTAAT
>PVJD01008936.1:47500-67598 GCA_004026545.1 Mormoops blainvillei
TGGAGAATGATGAAGAATGGGAAGGTTTGGGTGGAAAAATCAAAGGTTTGGTTTTGGAGATATGAAGTATATCAGGTGGATTGAGCTGTCAGGTAAAGATTAGATGAGTTAGCCTGGAGTTCAGTGTAGACTTCGGGGATGGTGATTTAAATTTCTATTTGGAAGTCAACAATATAATTAATATTTAAAGTAATGAATTAGATGGAATCACCTAAGTGGTCAGTATAGACAAAGAAAGAAAGAGAAATAAAGAGCCCTGGTGAGCTGATTGATTACAGGTAAGGATGTCCAATCTGTGGCCCTTGGGTCACACGCAGTCCAGGATGGCTATGAATGTGGCTCAATACAAAATCATAAATTTACTTAAAACATTATGAGGTTTTTTGTGATCACATGTCTGCCTCAATGTATTTAATGTGTGACACAAGACAACTCTTCTTCTTCCAGTGTGGCCCAGAGATACCAAAAGGTTGGACACCCCTGAAGGATTAGAGGAACTGTCTGTTTCCTTTCCTCTACCATGTTCTTTTCCATGTATCTGGGCTATCCGTTCCTGACTCTGGGTTCTGCCCAAACACTTGCTTCAACAGATATGATTCAAGCTGAAGATTGAAAGAGTACTTGTACATTTCTGCAGAGCTCTTGCATTCTACCCTTACCAGGGGAAGACGTGCTCAGGTCTCTCTGGTCCCAGAAACGGAATAGAAGATACAGGGTCAACCCAAGGTGCACAAGTGAACCCAACTGAGTGCTGACTAGATCAACTGAACTGCACAGACATGTGGTATGTATTTATTTCTTGTTGATAGTGAGGTTTAGGGTGGTGCTTTATGAACATTATTGTAGAAACATATAACCAATACTTTTAGGGTACCCCAATATATATATATACCAAATGGTGTCCAGAAACCCAAGAGATGAAAGTGGTTCAAGAAGGGGAAGTGATCGACTATGACAAATTCAATCAGTGTACTTGTAAGATGACGACTGAAAATTGATCATTACTTTTGGTAAATGGATTTTATTAAAACCTTTGATAAGAGTGGTGGGAAGAAAAGCCTAATTTAAGTCAGTTCTATGGAGAATCATGGCTGAGCAAGTGAGCTAAGATTAGCGATTTTGCTCTACAGAGCAGTAGAGAAATCGGGTCATGGTTGGAAGGAAATGTGAGTCAAGAAGAGAGTTTTTGTTTTAGAAAGGCTATATTACAGGTTGTGGATTAAAAGTTAATCATTATGTTTCTATTATTTTAACAGTTTCTTTAAAATTTTCAATGTGTATATTTAAGTATAAAGTTATTCTCTCTATATTGTATTTCCAAATAATATTAAGCCTTAAATATTTTAACTCCTGTATTCCTCCCTTCCATCTTCTATGTTTTTGTCTAGCATTTCAATTTCATCTTGCTTTTTGAACTCCATAAAATTCACGTTTATTTTACACTTAAAAGTTGAAGCATCTGCTTTCTTCTATAGTCTTTTATTCTTTGAAAGTTGGAAATGTTCTCTACTTTCTCTCTCTCTTTTTTTGTTTATCATCATAAAAATTCAAAGTCACTTTTGATTTTATTTCTGCATATCATTTGAATACATTTCTTTTTCTCCACTGTCACAACAGTAAAGGATAGCAGTATCTCTAGCCTGGACCATGGTTTAGATTCCTAACTCGTCTTCTGCCTTTGCCCAGATTTGTCCACTTCTAACCCATTCTTTCCACATAGCAGCGAGAGTGATACCTCGAAACACCAACATGAACTCTTACTTTAAACCATTCAGAGATTCCCTTTGTTTTAGAACAATCTTAATTCCTTAACATGGTATAACATGATGCTGTCTCCACTTCTTCAGCCTGGTTTCTACCCCCCTCCTCTCTTCTTCACTCTGTTTGCAGTTGTGCTGGGAATCTTTCAGTTTCTAGAACATAGCAGGTTCTTTCATCTCTGGGCTGCTACACAAATATTTCCTTCTCACTGAAGCAGACTTGTCTGTTGTTGCTTGGCTAAATTTTACTCATCCTCCAGATCCCAGATTTGAAGTCATTTTCTTTTTGGAAGAATTTTATGGTGTAACTTCTCATCTAGGTGTCTTGTTCTCCATAGTTCTTCCATAGTTATTTAGTATTATGCCACCTCTTAGTAGTCTATGGTTGACTTCACTGTAATTGTCTTTTAAAAATTTCTGTCTTTCCTGGTGAACACTAAAATCCAGGTAGATAGGAATCAAATCTGTAGAGCTGTACATAAAAAAACACAATAAGTATTTGGTTAATTAATAGTGAGTGGATTTTTGAAAGCATAAATTATAAAATGTAGTATTATTTTGATGATTTACTCCCATTGGAAAAACTCATTGAGAAAGACATTGGAAATTACTCTAAAGGGGAATTTGATAAAAGTGGGCTTATCTTACATCCTCCAAAGGGGAAAGATAGAAACATTATGAGCCAACAAGTTGGCCAGGTCACCATGCAACCTAGATAATTACACTAAGTAGAGAGCACAGCATAGTTTCTAAAGTGATACAGTTGGCAAGAGAAGATTGAGAGCTATAGCAAGATATGGAAAATTGTAGGCGACTCTTCTCTTTAGAACTCAGGGAATGTGTGATCTTGAGATAAATCACTTAATCTCTTGATGTCTCATTTTAACTATTGAGTATATAATGAATGATTATTCTTAACTACTGCATGGGGTATTGTGAAACTTAATTTGCTATAGTTTATAGAGTGCTTCAGATTTTCTGATTAAAAGTAAGAAGTATCATATTATTATACTATAAAAGAGTATGTGAAATTTTATTTTAATTTCATAAATATGAAATTACACCTTTCTACTTTCACTTAAAATGTTCTGAAATTCATACACATAAATTAGTGCATATTTGAGTCTAGGTATCCAGGCATTCATGTTAGCTGTTCGTATGACTGTCTATAGACCTCGACTGCATTTCCATTGTCTATAAATTTGCAAGAGCATCCAGTAACATGTGCTCATTCTCTGTGTAGCAATTGTGTGATTCTAGTAGCTGCCTAGGGCCCACAGCAGACCACATGACCTCCAAAGGACCAAGCTTTAATATCTCACAGAAACTCTGGTGACTGTCCTTTGTTTTGACCTTGATGAGCCAAGATTGTACTTCTTCAATGGCAGTACAAGCAGAGATGGGACGTTGGAACCCCTGGGGCAGCCCTCTATTTCCACCCAAATAAATCTTACCACGATCTCCTGTCTATGGGTATATGAAATGCTTTCCTTGTGATCCCGTGAAAAGACACAATTTCCACCAGCAGTATTTGGTGAACCAGTCAGGAGAAGGAGAAGACATGGCTCATGAATGTATGCCTATGACCTTATTTACCAGATTGCCTGTTTACACAGTATAGGCCTCACTTTAGAAGCTCATCTGCATCACTGCCTCCTGAAATGAGACTTGACAGTTTGGTTGGATTAACTTATTTGCAGGACTAGATGGTCGAGTTGGTGAAGGATGGAGTGGTATATTGGCTTTGCTTGAAACTACTTTCCCTTTTCTGCCCAAACAGTTCAGACAAAAAAGACCAAAAGTTCTTAAGGATGGAAAGCTTAGAATGCTCCCCTCAGTCTAATTTGAAATTGATATGGTAAACAAAAGGATTTCAGACAGGCGTGACACACATTTGTCTACAGAAACTCCTCCAACCTAATCTGGGATACTATTAAGTTAGTTCATCCCTATATTACCCAGAGGCGGATTTAATGGTGGGCACACCGGGCACATGCCCTGGGTCCCAACTTCTGAAGGCATGTATTTTTATTTTCCCTCTCTATCTCCCTTTTTTTTTAAGGGGCCCATTATTTTCTTCCGTGCCCAGGGCCTCAACAGACCTTAATCTGCCTCTGATATTACCTGGGTTTTTCCTCTCACCAGGCCTTCATTTGGTATAATTGTCCTCATTTTGGGCCCATGTCTTTTAACATTCTTGTCAAATTCGTCACCTGTAGGGATACTACAGGATGCCAGCTTGTTCAGCAATGCCATCATCTAGACATTGCCATTTTCAAGACATCACGTATGGGACAGCCCAGGGACAACAGACTGACCCAGACATTGCAGAATTCCTTTCCCCCATGTGAAATCTCCATATCCCCTTCACTCCTTTCTTCTTTTGGTAGAGAGGAAAAATCTCTGGGAAGATTTTTCTGGACTATGTTCCTTGACAGCAAGAAGCAGCTACAGAAGATGAGACCTTTATCTGTTTACTTGTGTAAGATTATAAGGTCCAAGGCTTTCAGTGGAGAAATATGTCAGTGTAGGTAGCTAGATATTAATAAAAGAAGGGTGGAAGGGAGTTAGACATTATTAAGCATAATCAACTAGTGAGCATAAGCCTGGTTAATCAGGAAGGCTACAGCTTCACACACTCCAGGGGATAGCAGCATTGCCTTGCCCAGGGGATTAACATCCCCCCATTCCCCCATGTAGGGAGCAGCCTATCCTCTGACACAAGATCGTCAAATGGAAGGGGAAGCAGATGGAGGTAAGCACATGCACAGTAGAAGTCAAAATAGTGCATGGGGTGGCGTTTCTATGAGGCACGCACATTAATAGCCAAGATAGTAGGGACCTTAAGACCTGTTAGTCTAGCTTCGGGAGAGAATAGATCGGTTAAGAAGTGGACCCATCAGAAACCTCCAAAAGCTAGGGAAGTTCATTGGTTAGTTTGAATAGAGTGCCTGGTCCCTTCCCAGCCCAAGATAACATAATCCCAGCTAACAAAACCTTTCCTCTCTCTCTCTCTCTCTCTCACTCAATAACACGAGCTCACCCCATTTGTTTGTGCATTCTCCTGGAAGCCAGCACGTGGGTCTAGCAGCCGCCTAGGGTGTGCGGCAGACCACGCGAGCTTCGAAGAACCAAGCTTTAACACAACACAGAAATCTGGACACTGGCCCTTGATTTGGTCTTGAGGAAGGTAATATTGGACTGTATGGTGGGATAAATGGACAGGGGATATTGGAAACCCAGGGGCAGCTTTCCATTTCCATTCAATTAAATCTCACCATAGCGCACACACACAAAGTTTTGCAAGACACTGACTAAAATATACCTGAAAGGGCATAACTCCTTCTTGTTAAATTATTACCCATGTAAGTTTAGAATGGTGTGCTATGATTACTTTTCCTTTCTTTTTAAACTTTCATTATTTTGGTGACCAATTCCCTCATTTCTAAATGAGATTAGTCTTCTATATATGGTAAATTTCTTCTCAAATTCTTAAATGTCTCAACTGCAATTTTGTGCCCAGCTAGTGGAAAGCTACAGGTTTAATTATTTTTCCCAAAGATGCCTTCCTGGAGCTCCACATCTCCCTAGTTTCTCTTCAGTTTGCTCTCTATGCTGTCGGCATTGGGGATTCAGTGTGACATTCTACTGTACTTCCCTTATTTCCTGAGTGCATTGCCTTCATGTTTTTTGATTTACTACCTGTTCATCAGAATATTCTTTAGAAGTATGTACCGGTGGTAAATTTTTGGTAATATTGTCTATTTAAAAATGTATTACTTTTAGCTAACCTTAATTGAAAATTCAAATATAGCATGTAGCATGAAGTAATCTTTACTCAAAATCTTTTCCACTTTCTTCCAGTTTTAATATTATTATTTTAATTTCTGATCTTTTTGTTTTTTTCTGGAAGTTTTAGCATCTTTTTATCCTAAGTGTTACTAATTTGCATGATTCTTCATTTTTTTTTGCATTTTTTTGCATTTATTGTATGTGATGGTTAATCTGGCAAGTTATATTTTTTGGTTCTGCAACTAAGTATTGTTTCTTTGAAATATTTCTTTCATTATAATTTTATCTTTTATTTTTTTCTTTCTGAAAATTTTGCATTTTTGATATTGAATACTTTGGACCTATTCTCTAATTTTCTTAACCGCCCCCCCCATATATTCATCACTTTGTCTTTTGCTATCCATACTGAATGTTTTACTTAATTATATTTTTCACTAACATTTAAAGAAATTTAACTATTCCTTGAATATACAGAAATATATGTTTTCTTTGATTGTTTTTTTTTCTATGACAGTTTGTTATTTTATAATTACATTATCTTAAGACTAAATATATATGCATGTGTGTGGAATTAATATATATACACACACATATGGGAGCTGTATATGGGTATATATAAACATATGTACACACAGTTATTCCTCAGTATCCATGAGAATTTGATTCCAGGATCTTCTGTGGATACCAAATTTTCAGATGCTCAAGTTCCTTATATAAAATTCCTTAGTATTTGCATATAACCTACCTACATCCTCATATATTTTAAGTCACATTTAAATTACTTTTAATACCTAATACAATGTATGCTATGTAAACAGCTGTTATGCTATATTGTTAAGGGAATGATGACATGGAAAAAATGCATACATTTTCAGTACAGACTCAACCATTGTAGGCCTAACTCCATACATGTCAGTAACAACATAACAGTAATTTTCAAATATTTTTGATCCATAGTTGGTTGAATCGTAGTAGCAAAACCTGTGGATACAAAGGGCAAATTGTATGATATACACTATATGATATACACTAAAGTTCTTAAAACATTTTGGACTAAGGATCCCTTTATATTACCAAAAATTATTGAGGCTCTGAAAACCTTTTATTTATGTAGGCTTAAATATCAATATTTAATGTATTAGAAATTAAAGCTGAGAGATATTTAAATATTTATTTTAAAATATCAATAATAAACCCATTACTTGTTCACACAGGTATTATTCATAAAGCACTACTATATTTTCTTTCTTTTTTTAAAAAAGATTTTAGTTATTTTTTTATTTTTAGACAGAGGGAAAGGGAGGGAGAAAGAGAGGGGAGAGAAACATCAATATGCAGTTGCCTCTCATGCGCCCCCTACTGGGGACCTGGTCCGCAACCCAGACATGTACCCTGACTGGGAAATAAACCGGTGACCCTTCGGTTCACAGGCTGACGTTCAATCCACTGAGCTACACAAGCCAGGGTTACTTTCTAAAATAATATGATGTAGTGAGGAAAGTACATCTATTTATAGAAATATAAATATAGATAGATAGATAGATTTGCAAATCTCTTTATTGTCTGGCTGAATGCAAGAGAGTTGGTTACCCTAGCTGCATCTATACTCAATCTGTTGTGGTATCACATACTGTGTAACCTCTGAAAAATTCTTCTATATACTCGTGAGACTATGAGAGTGAAAAGAGATAATAATGTCTTACAATTACTATGAAAATAGTTTTGACCTTGCAGACCTCCTGGAAAGGCCTTGGAGACTCCCTGGGGCTTCCAGACCACACCGTTTAAGAACTGCTGCTGTATGTACAAACACACATGTGTATACACATACGCATTTATACACACACACACCCTGTAAAGAAGTTATCTTGTTTTCTTTGTCTTATTTTTTCCTTCCATGTTTTCTTTTTCACAGTTCTTGTTTGTTTTGTTTTGTCTTGGTCTCTATTTTTTATGCCAGAAGACTTCTTCAAACATCTCATAAAAGTTGACTGACAGTCCACTTTTAAGAGTAAAATACTAAAATCCTGATTGAATACTGTGTTTGGGGAAAGAATTTTCAAGTGATTATATCTTAGGGCAGTGGCCCTCAGCCCTCTTAGATACAACAACCTCTTTTTTATTTTAAAGCAAGTATTTCAAAATCTTCTTATACTATTCTGAAATGAAAAGCACAGTTAACATAACCTATCAACACATCACATTTTACCAATAACAATACCATACCATAACTCTAATTTAAAGAGGAAATAGCAAAAAGCAGTTCATAATAAAGTAATATGTATTTTCAATGCATGAACCATCAGGTGTGGATGTCCTCTACTTCACCGTGGGTGTAATGAGGTAGTGAGCTGCTCACATGCACCTGTAGAATCCCTGAAAGTGACAACTATAAATACAACTGAAACAGGTGTGTTGGTGAACAATACTGACATCTTAGACACCATGAGTAGCATTGCTTTTGGCGATCTGATATTATGAAAGGGCAAGATACTCTTCGTTAAACTCCAAACCAAGCAACATGCCATCTTGCTTCAATTTATAATTGCATCCCTGAAATGTTCAGTCTATGCCAAAATATATTGGGATATATTTTTTAAAAGTATTCACATGAGAAGTTTGATTAAGTCCTAAATTCACAAATATTTAAGCATTCCTTCTTTTCCTATTGTCTGTCTATGTGATACCAGAACATCTCTAAGGATGTGGAGTAATTCTTCACTGTGAGGGAGTGTCACACATGAGAAAATGTTTAGAATCTGGGACTCTTACCCATTAAATGCCAGTAGTGCTTTCCTAATTGTTGCAACAACCTACAAGTTTCCAGCTCACCCCCAACGTCCCACCCGCCCCGCACCAAGAATCCCTTCCCCTGGTTCTGAAACTCTCTGGTTCTAAGTCTTTGGAGCATGGGAGGCGAGGGTGGACTGACTGGGTGGAGGTTACTGCTTGAGAAAGCTGGCTGCCAGAGAGGTACTCAGGATTCACCTAAATGTCCAACTGCTTTTTATATAGACTCTTATGTCTCTGCCTTTTGCATGGCTCCTGCACTTTGTTATACTTGGTGCTTTCCAATGCTCTGCAGGGAAAACAGACTTCTTTCTTCCCATACTACCTATTTACACTCTCCTCTGCAGACACAGAGTTCTTAACTTCCTCTGGCTTCCTTAGTCAGCTACTCCTATTTACGTTCATTTTCCAAAAAACTTGTTGACCTCTCTTACATGCAGTTGTCTTTTCTCTGGGTTTCCTCCCTTAAGTTTTAAGGCTTTTATTACCTTACACTTTTGGAAGGTAATTAAGTTTAAGGTACAGCATTTAATCAACTGTATTGAATTGTAAGTCCCTGTATTAATTTCATAATTTAAAAAAATCAATATTGTTAAAACACAACTGAGACAATGGATTTATGAAAAGGAAAGTCTAATGACTTTTAAACTATTTCTCCACATTCTCTAAAGTTTAACCTCACAAAGCCATATGTCTGGACCCCATTATCATAGTGTACTCTATTAAAGGTGTTTTCTATGCTTTAACATAACTATTTATGTTTTCACATATAACTGATAAAATACAACAGCCCTCTGTATAATGTCCATGGAAATTATGATCATGGCACTATTTCATTACATTGATTGTTGTCCACTTATTTGTTTTTTTACTCAGGTTCAAGAAAACTGTGTTTGTACTAGTAAATTTACAATTGTACCTTTGTCCTTGTTTCTTTTGTTATTATTGTTGTTTTGGAGAAAATATGTTTAAAAATTGCTAGATGAGGTATTTTGCTTTTACCTTTTATATTTTATGAACCTTTTTTCATCTTTTTCTGTATATTTTAGTAAAATTCAGAGAATTCCACCTTCAGAAGTAGGAGGTAATCCAGTGAAAATAGTCAGTTCTGAAATAGTATGCAATGTTAAAAGACATGTAAACAGAACACATTTAAAGTAAAAATAAAATATTATTTTATTTTATTATTTTATTTAATTATTTTAAAATAAGTATTATGATTACTTAATTATACACAGGTGGGACACAATGAATTCTATTAATAACTGGAAATATTGCTACTTCATCTTCTGTTACCTCCTTTAGCCTCTCTGATCATTTTCTGTTTATGTGAGTAGTGACACAATCACCATTACTTCTGACCTCAGCGGCTTTCTTCTCTTCTTTAGTTTGAGTCTTTGCTTTGCTACATTTCTGACTGTTGATTTCTACCTCCAGCCATTTTGCAAAAGCAGTAGGGAGGTAACTATACATTAACACTCTCCATGCCTCTCATAAAAAAATAAATAAAAGAAATACTTAAAAAATATATATATATACAGTATACCATACTGGCTAAAAAATTCTGAGAATTAAAAATATAAAGGCATAAAAGCTTTGTTGATCTTAAAACCAGTAGAATCATAGGACAAGTGTTTTTTCCAGTTAATGGAAGACTTTTGGCAGAAGAGATACTTTTTAATTCTCTACTTGATTTAAAAAGAAGCAAAATATGAAATTATATTTCATACCTATATATCATTATTCAAAATACAAAGTATGTACTTCTCTTATGGGGTACTTCATTATAGTAATAATGTAACTTGCTGTTTTAAAGTACATTTTAAAAAATCTACATAATGCCAATACAATTTAAAATAACATTTGAAATATTAGTCAACAAGTTATTTGTCCCATGTTATATAAAAAAGTGAAGAATATAATACTTTTATTGAACTATCATTATAAACAAATGAAAATAGAAGGGCTTGAATTAAGTGAATGTTTTTGAATTTAGTTAATTTAACTTTTGCAGGTATAAATACATACTTTTGTAATGTTCTCCTTAACTTTCTGCTTTAATCATTGCAGCTATATCCATAAAATGTACCTTTCTATTGTGTAGTCTGACTATGGTTTTAGGAATAATTTTATTTCTAGAAAAGGAAATTATAAGATTTAAAGTAGCATTTGAGAAGTTTTTCTTACAATTACACTCAATCCAAGTATCCTCCCTTGTTACATTCTGAGAGTCACCGCTGTGTTTCAAAATATTTTAATAAAGGCTGTTTTATCCATTAGAAGTCTTTTCAGAAAAACAGAAAACACCTTAATTATTCCAACACAAGAAATGTCATATAGTGAGGTGATTACACCGGTGAAGGAAGAGCAGAGAAGCCAAATGGGAAATCCAAGACAATATACAAATTAGGAACAGAAGGAAGCCACTGCTAGAAGGTTGAAAGGTAGATATGTTGTTACAGCCTAGGGACCAGTTTCACCTATGAATGCTTTATCAGAGGGACTGTCTCATCAGAGCAGGAGTAGCTGAGGAGATGCAGCTGTTGCCAGGGACAACACGTTAGGTAAAGAGGAAGGAGAAAACCATACTTCTCCTTTCCTTCCATTTACCAATACCTTGCTAGGGATGCCCATTGGCTGAACCTAGCTAGAAGCCATATGACCTATGGGGAATGAAATTTGTAGATGTCAGCACCTTTGTAAGGGGGTAGGGTGAGAAATAAATTTTATGGACAATTGGCCCAAGATCAACATTAGCCAGACACTCTGGGTACTCAGCATTAATTCTTACCTTTCTACTCATAGTTACATTTCATGGAATTTCATAACTGGCATAAGTGAGTCAATGTTTTAAGTGAATCAACATTTTGTCATAAATTACAACATGTTACCAATCTCTCCTATTAAAAAAACCCTACCACATCTATCTTTTAACCTTATTTCATTCCTGATGGACAGACAGTTCAAGTGACTCGGTGTCTCATGATTAATCTTTAAAAAGTTCAGTAGAGGTTAGAAGTTGCTTCTAAAAGGAAAGAGTTTATAAGCAAATTAAAAAACAAATAAAAACATGACTTTACTCCAGAATATTAGCCTTATGATTCTTTTGTGGGGAGGGTCTTTGCAGGTGCTTCCTGTAGGTTCTTATTTACTGCCAACAATTTGAGTATCACTGGTATCTGCTAGATGATAAAACTTTCTAGAAAGACAGCTTGTATCTTCTGGAGATCCTTATCCTGTTTCAGGCTAATTTAAAAGTAGCCTTACAGCTCTGGCTTGTGTGGCTCGGTGGATTGAGCACTGGCCTGCAAACCGAAGGGTTGTCATTTTGATTCCCTGTTGGGGCACAAACCTAGGTTGTAGACCGGGTCCTCAGTTGGGATTGAGCAGAAGGGGATAATGGGGATAAGGAGATAATGTCCAGAATTTATTAAGAACTTATAAAACTCAACATCAAAAAAACAAATGATCCAGTTACAAAACGGACCAAAGATCTCAATAGACACTTCTCTAAAGAGGACATACAGATGACCAACAGAGATATAAAAAGATGCTCAATGGCACTAATCATCAGAGATTTGCAAATTAAAACCACAATGAGATATCACCTCACCCCTTTCAGAATAGCTGTCATCAATAAATCCACAAATGACAAATGCTGGTGAGGATGTGGGGAAGAGGGAGCCCTCATGGGCTGTTGGTAGAAATACAGATCAGTGTAGCCACTATGGGGAACAGTGCGGAGTTTCTTCAAAAAATTAAAAATGGAACTGCCTTATGACACAGAAATTCCACCCTGTGAATATACCTAGAGAAACCTGAAACACTGGCTTGAAAGTATATATGCCCCCCTATGTTCATTGCAAAGGTATTTCAATAGCCAAGGTTTGAAAGCAGCCTGAATGCCCATCAGTACATGAATGGATAAAAATGCTGTGGAACATTTATTCAATAGGATACTAGTAGGATGTGAAAAAGAAAGAAATCCTACCTTTTGCAACAACATGAATGGACCTAGAGGGTATTATGCTTAATGAAATAAGCCAGTCAAGTAAAGACAAATACGATATGATTTCACTTATATGTGGAATCTAATGAACAAAAGAAACCAATGAATAAAATAGAAATGGACTCATAGATGCAGAGAACAAGGGAAGGGTTTGGGGAGTTTTAAACAACAACAACAAAAATCTCACAGGCACAGTAAACACTATGGTGATTACCAGAGGGAAAGGGGTGTTGGGGCAGGTAGAAGAGGGTAAAGGGAGGGATAAATGGTGATGGAAGGAGACTCAACTTTGGTTGGTAAACATACAATACAATATACAGATGACATATTATGTATTTGTACACTTAAAACTGATATAATTTTATTAACCAATGTAATCCCAAGAAATTCAATAAAAATAGATTTTTTAAAAGAAGTGTCTCACTACCCCATGTTAGTGGCCGATGCTTGCTTGAGGTCGATGCAGAGGACTCCACTTTGTAAGAGAACAAGCACCACTCATCTCAGCATCTGCCCTCGGCCATCTTAATCACATATTAGACATTTAACACATATTATTAAATTCAACACACATTGGTTACTTGTGTGGGAAAGCGGGGAAGATTACTTAAAAGACATAAAGATTAAGACACAATTCCTAATGTCAAGAAAGTTATAAAACGAGCAGAGAGTTTGACACATGTATACACATGATTGAAAAATATATAATTTAAAAGATGCAAAATGCAGTGGGAACTTAAAAAGGGAAATAAATACATCAAGTATTAGTAGTAATAGTGATAATTGTGTTAGTAATAGCATGACTAATAATAACCACAACTATTACTTTATGCAATTTTATGCACCAGGCATTTTGCTGATCACTATTTCCAAGTCCAGAGTCTGCAAACTTTCTCATAAGCTTGAGTAATTGTAAATGTTTTTAAATTTTCTCCATAGAAATTATAACTTACTAATGGAGATAAAATTTTGTAAGCTAATCTTAGACATAGTCTAAGACTACGACATAATTAGACATACTGATTACATGTGTTCATTGATGGAGGAGGCCTAGCCATTTGGCAAACGGGCAGAAAAGAACCTTGACCTTTTGAGGCAGGGTAGTCCAAGGGTACATGTAGGCATTGTTATTTGCCTAATCTACAAATAAAAAATCTACAGTCTAGAGAATTTGTGACTTTACTCATTTTTTAAGTTTCAGAGTTACCATATAAACATGAATCTGAAATCAGAAAAAATATTTTATACTTTGAAAACTAATAAAAATATTTATGTGTAGTATGATAGAGATGATGAAAGGGGAGAAATCTGGACAGTTTTAGACAGGAGAAAATAGAAAGCGCAAAGAGTGCTTACCTACCATAAAACACCTTTTCGTGGGTTGACTGCGGCAAGAAAGTGATAGAGGGTGACACTGTGAAACTTTGTAAAAAGTTATTTTTAAACTGAATTTAATCAACTTTGGGGAACCATTAAGTGGTTTTGAGGTAGAGTACTGACTAAACAAAACTGTGTTGGGGGGGAGGGGCGATGGTTGTATATAGAATAAATTAGTGAAAGAAACACCAGAGGCAGTGTGATCAATAGCAAACACCGTACTGGAGCAGAGTGGATTTCTCTTCTGACATAAAAACAGGGAAATTATTTGGGTTCTGGGGATAAGTAGATTAGGAATGGATGACACCTCTTAGATATAAAAACATGTCGCCATCATATCTGTGTTGATTTTGTAATATGTGACTTTACTCAAGTCATATTGGAATGATTATTTTTTTGTCTGCTCCAAGGCTTAAGGTTAGAAGGTTTCATTAATTTAACTGCTAGTGAAATGATTCTAAATTTTCTCATCCAAGTCTCAAACTCTTAAATATATAAGAAATCAAGTCCATGGTAACTATATCCTTATATTTTGTAATTTTAAAAATACAGATAAATTATTGCCTTCCCTTGTTTCTCATACCTTTTCTATGCTCAATCTTGCCTAGTTTATTTTTTATTTTGTTTTACAGTTCTTATTTTTTGGTTAATCACAACTTCATAATTCTGAACTCTGATTACATTTATCTTTTAACTTTATCACCAAGAAAAAATCAATGCCATCTGAAAATATGCAGATATTATTTTAAGATAACATTTCTCAGTTTGGGTACCACTTTCTGAGGTTCTGATATAAATCAATCTATTTTTAATAAATTGATAGTTATTTAATGCATATTTTATTATCAGTTATACTGGAGTACAAAGATAAATAAGAAAAACTCTAAGGCAGAGAGTTATGTAGAAAAGGAGATAGGCACCTACATAAGTTATTATAATATGCCATAAAAGTTATAATGAGGAATTAAGAAAATGCTGAGGAAATATAGAAATGGGAATACCGAACTCTCCCAGGAGATGCCAGCAAAGACTTCATAAAGGGGATGATCTCATCTTAAATACTAAGGTAAATTCATGAAGCAGAAATATAGGTTAGGATACACAGAAGGAAAACAGGATGTGAAATGTGTAACAGTCCTGGGACAAAAAAGTTATGGAGAATTTTGGAAATAGTAAAAAGTTCAGTGAGAATACAGTATGAAGAGCCTCAAAAGGATTGTCCAAAAGAGAAGCATGGGTAGAAGATGTGGCTAGACTGAGGAGGGTCTTAGAGTTGACCTTGGACTTAATCCTAATTGATACAGAATTAATAGAAATTTGAAGAGCAGAGTAATATGATCATATTTTTTAAAGCAGATAACCCTGGAATCCTCTTGGAAACTTAATTAAGTATAAAAGATTAGTAAAAGTATATCAATTAGGAGGCCTTTGGAACAGACTAGGTAAAAATTCATGAGACTCTTAACGGTGATATTTAAAATGAGGGAGGGATGTGAAAAAGAAGAAATGCGCTGACAGAATTTTTATCATTTCCTGGATATAGAGGAAACAAGGGAGTATAATTTCCAGGCTGCTTCTGGCATTTTTAGATTGAAGGAGACTGCTTAGAGCTAGTGTTTTTATTCAATATAAAGGGGAAAACATAAATGTGATATGGGTAGAAAAAAGTGAACTTGTAGTGGAACACATGCTTGCAAAGTTTGTATGAAGGAAATATATATGAAGTAGTCAGAAATATATCTCTAAGTTGGAGAACATAGAGATTTTAGAGCTATCAGTGTCATAATTGAAGCAGGAAACTAGTTGAGAGCCATGATAGAAAGCAATATTTATCACTAGCTTATATTATTTTCATAGTTAGTGCCAAATCTGTGATTAAAATTCTTCCTAAATACCTTGGCAACTTTATACAAAATTAACAATTAGCAGTAAAATTAGTAGATCATTTTAAAAGTTTAAATAAATCATTTCACTGAGTTTTCTTCAATTATGGACAATCTTCCTCAAGGTTTCTAGTACTGGACATGACTTCCTTCACAGAACCATTATAACCTCTCCTCTGAATGGAGGTTCCTGCTTATGCATTGTTATAATACCCTTGATTCTCTCAATCTCCATTTTCAACAAATTTCCTACTATCACTTTGAAATCTCTAGTTTATAATTTGCAATGTTCTCTGAAATTCTTTTATGCATGGTCTATAGAAAAGGTATGTCTTTCAAAATGAATTTTTTTTTAGTAGCAGTTATATACTTTACAGCAACCCACACCCATAGTCTCACATGATTCCTCTTAGACCAAGGACGTACAGAACACATTTGGCTTGGATTAAGTCTTCTAAACATGACATGGAACAAAGTAACAGGGTCATGTGGGAACTATGAACACCACTTTGTATTTATTAGTGTCTTCCTCCCAACAATAGAGTTCATACATGTCAGTTTAGTCAGTGATGTGCTGATTAAGAACTACCAACTCAGGGTGGAATTCAAACTCCACCACCTACTATCTATGTGATTTGTGGAAGCTATTCAATCTCTCTAAGTAGGAATTTACTATATGCAAGTGTGGGTATTCTTGGAGACATTATGTATGGTGACATTTAATTTAGAAGCTATTTAGTTTAGTTATTTAGAAGTAAATAGATTAATTTTGAAACCTACTTGTTTTTTTCTTATCAAGTTCTAATTTAATTCCACTGTGTGCTTGTTTTTGTTCTTGCATATTGTGAGTTTTAGTAAATATTTCATGTGTACCAGAAAAGAATATGTGTTCTGTCATTTTGGGATTTAAGGTTTAAATTTTGTCATCGGTTTAATAGTATTTTTCAGACCATCTATAATTTTTTTTATTGAGGTGACAGTCATATAACATACAATTAACCTCTTTAAAATGTACAATTGAGTTGCATTTAGTACATTCATGTGTTGTACACCTATCATCTCTATTTTTAAAACTTTTTCAGTACTCCAGAAGAACACCCAGTGCCTATTAAAATCACTTCTCATTCCCAACTACCCCAACTCCTGATAAATACTAATCTTTCTGTCTCCATATATTTGCCTACTCTGGCTATGTCATATAAATGGAATCAAAGCAAGTGTGACCTTTTGTGTCTAGCTTCTTTTCCTTGGCATAATGTTTTCAAGGTTCATTCAGGTGGGATCATTAGCATTTTATTTTTTATAGCTGAATAGTATTTCATTTACATATGTATTATAGATTGTGTATTCATTCATCCATTGATGGGTGTTTTAATTATTTCTTCCTTCTGGTTATTATGAATAATGTTGCTCAAAGTATATATGGATTGTGTTGAACATATATGAAAAGAGAAATTATAAAAAAGACCAAAAAAGAAATTCTGGAGGTGAAAAGTACAATAGAAGGAAAATTCACTGAAGGAGTTCAGTGGCAGATTTGAACAGGCAGAAGATCAAATCAGTGAGTGTGAAGACAGGGCAATTGAATTTATCCAACCTGATCAGCAGAAAGAAAAAATAAATAAAGAAACATAAACAGAACACAAGGGACCTGTGGGACCTCATCAAGTGTGCTAACACATGGAGCATGACAGTTAAAGAAGAAGAAGAGAGATAGAAAAAGGCAGAAAAAAAATTGATAATGACCATACATTTCCCAAATTTGATGAAAGCTATGATATACACATCCAAGAAACTCAATGAACTCCAAGAAGGATAAACTCAAGGAGAGCACACTGTAACATGGTATAGTCAATTGTTGAAAGACAAAGAAAATCATGAAAGCAGCAAGAGAGTAGTGACTCATATCATACAAGAAATTCTCAGTAAAATTAGCAAGTAAATTTTCAGTTCACAAACATGGAAACCAGAAATCAATGGGATGACATATGTAAAGTCCAGGAAGAAAACAAAAACTGTAAACCAATAATTCTGTATCTATAAGACTATTCTTCAAGAAAAAGGAGAAATTAAGATATTTCCCAAAAAACAAAACTGAAGGAGTTTGTTTCTGGTAGGCCTACCCTATGAGAAATGATAAAGGCCATTCATGAGCCTGAAATAAAAGAACACTAGGCAGTAACTTTAAACTACATGAAAAAACAAAAGACATTGGTTAAAGAAATTATATAGATAAATAGAAAAGCCAGTATGGTTGTACTTTGGATTGTAACTCCTTTTTCTTCTGTACAATTCAAAAGGAAAATGCATAAAACTATAATTATAAATCATTTTAATAGGCACATTATGCATAAAAATATAACCTGTGACTATAATAATATAAAGGGAGAGGATCTTAGATGTATAAGAGTTGAGGGTTTATATCCCATTATAACTAAGTTTGTAATATAAAACCTGATATAAGCTTAAGATATTAATTATTATATGTAAAATAAATAACTGTAAAACATACAGAAAATGAAAGACCAAAATGGTATACTACATAAAAAAAGGATGAATTGAGGAATAAAATATAAAATATACAGAAAACAAATAGCTGAAAGGAAGTTCTTCCTGATTATTTTAAATGTAGGTAGAGTAAACTCTTCAATTAAAAGTCAGAGATTGGCAGAATAAATTTTTGAAAATATGACATTTCCCTCAATATAACACTCTCATGACCTATCTAGGTTCTCACAAATGGCAAAATTTTATTTTTTATGGCTGAGCAGTATTCCACTGTATATATGTACCATATATTCTTTATTTAGTCATTGGTCCAAGGATACTTATGTTGTTTCTATGTCTTGACTATTGTTAATAATACTGCAATGAACATAGGGGTACATATATCTTTATGAATCAGTATTTTCAAATTGCAGAGGTTGTATGTCTTACTCCTATCCACCCATCATTTTGCTGAAATGATCTGTGTCTATAGTTAAAGTGTGCTTCTTATAAATTGTATGTCATAGTATCTTGCTTATTTATTTTTTAATTTAGTCTGACAATCTCTACCTTTGAAACATTTAAAAAAAGATTTCATTTATTTACTTTTATAGAGAGGGAAAGGGAGGAAAAGAGGGAGTAAAATATTGATGGTGTGCGAGGGAAACATGGATTAGTTGCCTCTCACACATTCCCCAGTAGGGGGTATGGCCTGCAACCTAGGCGTGTGCTCTGAGGGAGTAAAACCAGTGACATTTTGGTTTGCAGGACAACACCCAGTCTATTGAGCCACACCAATCAGGGCCAATCTCTGCCTTTTAATTGGGAGATTCAACCTTGTATATTTAATGTAATGATTGAGATGATTGGCTTAAATACATCATATTATTGTTTTTTATTTTTTTACATATGCTATTTTTGCTCTATTTTTCTTTGGTATGATTATTTTGTAAAGCCATGTTTTATTTCCTCTATTGTCTTTTAAAATATACCCCTTTGTTTTGCTATATTTTTTCAATTTTTATCTAGGGATCACAATAGATAGTCTTACCACAATTTACATTGAATTCACACTTTAACACTCTATGTTTAAGGTAAGAACTTTAAAGCAGTATAATTCAAACTACTTTCTTCTGTCCTTTCCCTTTGTTAGTCTTGCTACATATTTTACTTCTGGGTAAGTTTGTCGTGAGTTTTCATTAGGAATTAGTGCTAGACTTTCATCAATTTTCCTTATAGGTCTTTTGATGTGATTCTATAGATCTTCTATTTTAATTAAAATTATGTTTTAGATAATAAACCAACTTTGCGTTACTGGATTACAGAGAATCATGGTGTCTTATAGTTTTATATTCAAGGTGGGCAAAAGTAGGTTTACAGTGTGTGTATGGAAAATAATGCAATAATAAATACAAGAATAAACTCCTGTTTTGCATACTCACAACTGTAAACCTATTTTGCCTCACCCTCTATAGGTGACTTTTATTTGGTATTACTTTGCTAAATAGTTTTGCATGTATGCTTATAAGAAACATTGTTAGGTACTTTTCTTCTTTACTGATGTTGATGTTTTCTCTTGTTTTAGTGTCAAGTTAATGCTGGCCTCCTAAAGTGTTTTGATATATGTTCTGTCCCCCATTTTTCTGAAAAAGTATATATATGACTGGTAAAAATGCTTCCTTAAATGTTTGGTAGAATTCACTATTAAGTTATCTAGGCCTAAACTCTTCATCAGGGAAATATATTTAATTATTCTCCTTTTTAAAACTTTATCTAGATCTATTATTTTTTTATATTTTGGTGTCAATTAGTAAGTAATGTCTTTCCAGAATTTTATTTTGTCTATGCGGTTAAACTTGTAGGTATAAAGTTCATAATATTATCTTAAATTCCTTTTATTTCTGTTGGATACATTGTAAAGTTTTATCTTTTTTCCCTGATATTGATAACCTATGTGTTTTCTTTTTTACCTTGAAGATTCTAATTAAAGGTTTACGAAT
>PVJD01008937.1:0-67474 GCA_004026545.1 Mormoops blainvillei
TTCTCAATAAAGCCGACTGGCCTCCCTGTCTCGGGTTTCTATTAGGTAATTTAATCTGTCTAACTCTTACTTTATATTGTTTTTTCTTTTTTATTACTTTATATTACAGTACATCTTTGTAGCCAAAAATTGAATAGCATAATTGTTTTTTCTTCCTGAGACAAAAAAAATAAAAAAAAATGTGCTTTTTGTTCAAGGAGGTAATAATTCCAGACAAAACTTAACGATTTTAATGAGAAAAAGTTCTACCAAGAAAAAAAGAAAAAGCTTCCCCGACCTTTATGTCCTCCTTTGATCTGAAACATTGTAGCTGTGTTTGTAAAATCTGTTTCTCAAAGTAACAAAAAAGTGCTTGGTGGTAAAAAGCCTGTTGGAACGTTTGCTTTGTTAGGTGTTTTAAATGAAACATAGTTCATTTCCTTCCTCCACGGAGTTACTTTGTTCTCAGTGATGAAGTTGTGGCACCAAGGGTTATTTTTCAGGCAGGACACACGGGGTGCACCCTGTTCCCATCACACGGCTTCCGCCCCGACCCCCCAGCCCCAGGCTCCCTCCCTCTACTTTTGGTCTCCGTAATATTGACTCATTGGGGGACCCCATATCAGTGGAATCCCACCGTGTCTGTCCTTTGTGTCTGGCTTACGTCACTGAGCATCGTGCCCTCAGGTTTCATCCACGTGGCAGCAGTTGCCAGGATCTCCTTCCTTTTCACGGCGGAATAAAACCTCACCACCTGGACGCACCCCGTTCTGCCAGTTTCCCCATCGACGGACAGTTGGGTCGCTCCCGTCCCTTGGCTACTGTGAGAAACCCCGCCGTCCACATGGGCGTGCAAGTGTCTCTTTTGAGTTTCTGCTTCTAGTTCTTTTCTGGGTCACATGGGAATTCTGTTTAATTTTTGACGACCTACCCCACTGGGGTTCTCTGAAGGGAACGCCCCACTTCCCATTCCCACCGACGGTACAGGGTAAACGTCATGCACCTTTCGCAAGCTGAGGTACGAATTGTGGGAAACCCGTCTACCGTTAGCAGCACTGGTGTTTCTCCCGGTGTTTTACTTGCAAGTGAGCACACTTGAGTTTCCTCATGTGGGGTGTGTGGGGCTGGAATGAAGCCACCGGACTCCACATTTGAGCCTGGGAATGAGGTGTCAGAGCCCACGGTGGGTGACTGAGCGGGTGTTTGGCGCCCCGTTGCAGAGCAGACTCAGAGGGCACCGAGGCTGACACCCGCCCCCCTCAGAGGGTGTCCCCGACTTTGGGGTTCCACACGGAATCAACCAGAGCTCCGGCACAGGGACTTCCGGACGGAACCTCACCGAGACCTGCGCAGAAATACCCTCATTCATGCCCACGTTGGTGTGCATGCCCCAGTGAGTCTGCAGATTTGCCGTGTCCATCAGTTTATGCCCGGGCTGTGAGTCACCTGGGACGTGGCCCCCTGCAGGGGCGTCTGTCCTGCTGTGTCACGGCCGTACTTCACCTCGGGTCATGGCTCCGGGCGTGGTGATGGCTGTGGTGGGGACAGGCAGCTGTCGGCGGGACAGCTGGGGCCTGACCTGGATGGCCGAGTGGCCCCGTGGGCTGCTTCCTGTCAGCAGCGCCGGCAGGCCTGTTTACCCGTCGCTATGGCCGCCCAGGATGACATTTCCTGCCTCGTCCACCCTTCTGTCCCACAAGGGTGACCCGGACACACCCCTGTGCCAGGAAGCCAGCCCACTCCTGACCCGTGGAAGACGGGCTTCTGGGGCACGGCACGGGGTCGAGGGGCCGTGATGGAGGGAGTCTGGGCTGTTGGGCTCAGATATCGACCCAATCAGTTATGTGTCTATCTGTTATCCATGTGTCTGTCGATAGTCCGCTCATCTCCTTTGCCCACTCACCCATCCTTCCAGTCACGTACCTTTCCAGCTATTATCTCTGCGACTATTTATCCGTGTAGCCGTCTACCTATCAACAATCCGTGTATCTCGCTTTACCCGTCCATCCATCCATTCATCCATCCATCCATCCATCCATCCACGCCTCCGTCCAGCCATCTGCGGCCTGTCACCTATGTATCTATCGCTCTGTGCATGTCGGCGTGTGCAGCCAGGTGGCAGGACGCAGCAGGAGCTCAGGCCGTGCAGGTGTGCCGATGGCGTGGCCCGAGGTGCACGGGGCGAGGGTGGTGGGGGTGTTGGGGGTGGCGGGAGCAGGCCCTGCCAGCCTTCGGGGGGCTACTGCGGGCTTCCGTCTTCTCCCTGAGGCAGATGCAGGGTCGTCGGTTTTTTGTTGGTTGGTTGGTTGGTTGGTTTGTCCTTTGAACATTTATATTTTTGAGGTGAAATTTATATCGTAGAAAATCAATCCTTTAAAGTGAAAAGTTCTCTGTGGTGTTGAGCTCATTCACGCTATCGTGCAACGGCCCCGAATATCAAATTCCAAAGCCTCTTCCCCCAAGAGAACAGAACTTCCTCCTGCTGGCAACCCCGAATGTGCCTCTGTCCCTGTGCATTTGCCTGTTTTGCACGTTTCACATACACGGATCACACACTGTGGGAACTGGGGTGTGTCTGGTTTCTCTCACGCAGCCTCCCGTGTTCAAGGCGCACCCACGCGGCGGCCTGGGTCAGACCCTCCCTGCTGTCCAGGGCTGCGCGATCGTCCGCTGCCTGCGTGGGCCCGTCCCGTGTCACCATTTTATCCGTGGGTGGACACTTGCGTGGCTTCCCCCTTTGGCCTGAGTGACGGGGCAGCATGTGGGGGGCTGGACGGACCTCCCTCTCAGGACCGGCCTGGCCCATGGGACCCACATGTGAGGAGGAGGCAGGAATTTGCTCAGTCACGCTGGGAGTGACATCCTTTTTCATCATGTGCGCCTCACGTGGAAGGAAGTGGAGGTGGGTTATTATGGGCCCCACAGGTTGGGGGTCTCCAAGGGTCCAAGGAGAGAGATTGAAATAAAATTGGAAACATGGCGACTGGGGACAGCTGGGGAACTCTGCTGCTGTCCCAGGCCCCTCCCCGCGGCCGCACCCGAAATTCCAAAAGTGTTGCTTTTCTGAGGCTCAAGGGCTGGCGGGCGCCTCCGGCTGGGAGAAGTTTCTGAAGGCCGCCAGCTATGAATAGCTGGGGGTGTGGAGGGCGGGCGGCTCACCTGGTCAAAGCCTTTCCCTCACACTTCCCGGGAGCCAAGAGAGCGCCTCGGGCGGGGATGAGCCCGGCTGGATTATCAGCAGGAACGCGAGGGTCCGAATTTAGATGCGGCTTTTGCCTTTTAAAGGCACGCGAAGCTGTCTGTCCCTGCGGGGGCCCCCTGGCTCCTCTGTGCCCACACAGCACCTTCCCGGCCCACGGCACACCCACCTGACCCCGTGCCAGGCCGCGGGACATCATGACCCTAGGACCTGTCACCAGCGCCCAGCATTGACCTCAGCCTGTAAGATGTGGCGCTCCCCACCCCCGGATCAGGGAGGCACTGGGCCCACCCCCTGGGGGATGGAAGAACCGGCTAGCCTTCTTCCCCGTTATGTGCGGTCCTCGAGTCTGTAGGACTCACTTCCCCGAGAACCCAGCTGCCCCGGAGCTGGCCTTAGGGTCCACAGGGGTCGCCCCGGACCACCTGGGGTCTCGGCCTTTTTCAGGTCCATCTGAAGAGGGCCTGCGCGTCTTGGCCTGCCACCCTCGCGCTGCCCAGCTGTCTGTGTTTGCACGGTTGCTGGGCGCTGCCACGGCTATAAATAGTGGGGTCAGCTGGGGCCGCCCTGGGGTGGACGCCAGGGACCGGCTGCTGTAAACACTGGTGCTGCACCCGGCCTCCCAGCGCTGCTGGTTACAGGGCCGGCTCCTTCCCGACCACGCAGGGCGCTGCGTGGTGCTGCCTCCCTTCTAAAGCTCCTGGTTTCGGGGTTCCCCCGAGCAGCCTCTTGTTGTTCAGCGCCCCGGATGAGTGGGTAACAGTGCAGGAGCCATAGGAACAAGTTGGCCACGTTGTCGTGCATTTGTAGGACGGTGGTTTTGGGGCCTGTTGGCATGAGCGAGGGAGATGACCCTGGGGTCAGGCCCCGGCCTCTGCTCCCTGGTTCTCCAGATGAGCCTGCAGCGGGCTGTCCCTGGGCTTCAGGGTGGCTTCCAGCCCGATAACGGCAGCTGCGCCTTGAATAATGTGGGTTTGAATGACGCAGATGCACGTCTACTTTTTTTTTTTCCAATAAATACTGTAAATGTACTTTCTGTCCCTTAGGATTTTTCTAAATAGAATTTTCTTTTCTCTACTTCACTTTATTGTAAGAATACAGTGTGTAATGCATGTCACACCCAAAATACGGGTTTGTGGACTGCTGAGATGATCGGCAAGACTCCCTAAACAGCGAGCTGTGAGATGTTAGCATTTCGGGGGGTCAAAGTTTTACGTGCATCTTCGACGGCCCAGGTTGGCTCCCAGGACGCCCACCATGTTCAATGATCGGCTGTATTTGTGTGATTTTTTTTTTTTTTGGAGAGTTGCACATGTGACCGGAGCATCCCCACTGTTTTTCAAACAGGGGCTGACACTAAATTTCCCAGACTCCAAATTCCGTGGGATGCAAACTGTGTATTAGCGGAGGCATCGGGTGGGGAAGGGGATGTGTTTGGACACACACGGAAAGTGTGGAAGGGATTTGTCAGAACTCGGGCGCTTGCGGGGTGTGTCATGATGGTGCAGGTGCAGCGGGAAGAGGCAGGAAGCCCATGAAACCCCCCCGGGGGTCCCTTCTGCAGGGACAACTGGTGGCAGGGGTCCTGCCACAGAGCTGGCTGAGCCTGGACAGGAGACGCGGGTGCGTGACCGGTGTTCCCAGCAGGACTCGGTTGCCTCTTGTTTGCAGAAAACAAGGGGTCGGGGTGGGAGATGTGACAGGCGTGCTGCAGTGGTGCTCCAGGGAGGGTCCTTCTTCCCGCCTCTCCCAGCTCCGGGGGCTCCCGGAGTCCCTGGGCGGGTGGCCGCGTCCCTCCCGTCTCTGCCTCCGTCCCCGCGTGGCGTCTCCTCTGGGTCTGCGTCTCCTCTGCCGCCCCTTCTCAGGACCCTGTCACTGGGCGCAGGGCCACCCTGACCCGGGGCGGCCTCCTCTCAGGTCCTTCATGAATCTCATCTACAAAGACCCTATTTCCAAATTAAGTCCCATTCCCAGGTTCCGGGGGCTAAGAAGTTGCTCCCAAAGAAGGGAGGGTCCCTTCGTCTGTTTCACCTGGTGTAACGAATTCCACAGAGTGGGCGGCTTGTTAACAACAGGCACTTGCTTCTCACGGTGGGCGGTTGGACAGCCAACATCCATGCAGCCACCAATTCGGGGTCTGACCAGAGCTCTGAGCCTGGTTCACTCGCGGTGATGCCTGGGTGTGTCCTCACCTGGGCGTAGAGGCTGGGGGGAGGGGGCTGGGGGTTCTCTGGGGTCCTCTTGGATACGCCGCAAATCCCGCGAAACTCTCTGTGGTCTCCTTCATTTGCAGGCCCTGGTAAAGACCCTAACAGGGTTCGTGGTTGCCCCCGTGACCCGATTCCTGCAAGGGGTGCCCCCTCCATGACCGACACGCCAGCCACACCACCCTCATCCTCATGTTCCTCGACTATAAACGTTAACAGAAGGTGTCCTCCTGTCTGCCCGGAAGAATCAGGACCTTGACGAAAGTACTTCCGGCACTTTCTCCCCCAGAACCCCAGCTGGCAACTTGGAGCGATTCCAGGGTGCCAAGCAAACCGCCCCTTCCCCGGCATCAGATGGAGCATCAGCCGCACAGTCGAACAGAGCCGTTCTCGCCGGCCCCCCAGGCCTGCAGGGCTGGCGCAGCGCCCCCACTCCCAGACCGTATTCCGCTCCCAAGGCTTGTGAACCTTCCGCTGGGAATCTGTCCGGCGCCAATAAATGCTTGCAGCTTCCCGCACCCAGGAGCTCGGCGGGCCGTCGGAAACGCTCTTCGTTTACTAGGTTGTCAAAGCGTGTTTAAGAGACCGGCGTGTGGGGGCACTGAACACCCCTGGCTCCGGGGGCCCGAGGTCGTAACAAGATGGCCAGGCCGGGGGTGGGCAGGAGCTGCTGACCTGCGCGGTCGGTGGCAGGTGGCGGTCATGCCTGACGATGGAAGACGCGGGTGGGGGCTTGCAGCCCCTGGAAAGAGGAAACTCACTGTCCCCCGGGTGGGTGCTGAGGGCCACCACGTGAGTTTGTCTACGCCCAGCCGGCCCCGGGTGCAGTCCACAGTGCTCTACTGGCATCAGGACATAAAATTACAGTCACTGAGGTGGACGCGCCTCTTCCTCCTGCAGACCCAGCCGCATCGGGCTCACGGGGTGGCCATCTCCCTCTGGACCCCGGTAGGGCCTCCTGCTCTCTGATCCGAGACTTTGTGCTGCGGCGAGTTCTCGGCATAAGCCCTGCCTGCGAAGACCTGTTTCCAGATATGGTCACATTCCAAGTTTCTGGGGGTCGGGACGGTGACGTTCCTCGTTTAGGAACCCAACCCATCACACCTGCTTCCCCCCCGTGGAAAGTAAAGGACAACAAAGTAAAGACGCAGGGCGGTTCTGCAATAGCGTTTCGGTGGTCTGGGGTGTGGGCTTCGGATCACCACGGCTTCTGCTTCCACTCCAAGGCGCGTGGAGCCCACTTTGTGTTACTTTTTAACTGAATCCCCCTGGGTTTACTCATTTCCTTGTTTGCAAAGGAAATGTTTATTGCACTTTTTGGGGAAATGCAATGAGATGGCTAAAATTAAAAAACAAAACTGCCTTCTGTGAATTAACTTTACAGCTGCAGTTATAAATGCTTCGGGGTTTCCTCAAACGTCCACGTTCGCTGATGCCCCTAATTAACGGAAGCCGGAACAGGAACATCTAGAAATATCAATTTACACGTCCTTCAAACAGTAAACGTGTTCCCTACAGTCTTATTTTCTATGTTTTCCCTGGTCTGTAATTCTCCATGCAACAGCACGCTTCTCTTTCCCGTATAAAAATCCCTCAACCCTGTACAGCCCTTCTGAGTTTTGAGGTTCTGTTTACGTTGTGAACTTTATTGGAGGGAAAACGAAAATCCCTACTCAGTGCTGCCGACGTCCCGGTTAATTGCCCAGCAGTGAAATAAAAGGGCTTTTTAAAAACATTCCATGGAAAACAATATCAATGTACCTTATTAAATTTAAAAAATGCAAGCGTGTTACTAAACATCCCGCCCACTTTATGTTTGCAATCTCAGGAGATGCACCCAATTTCTCTGGATCAAGACCCAAGGGTCGCGGGTGCTAACTGGGAGGCTCGGGGGTGTGGCCTTCCCCTGAGATCGGGGACACGTGAAAGCAGCCTCGGATGTTCTGGGATGATTTTGCGGCCTGGACTCTGAACCCCCGGATCGCACAGCGTACGATCCATGTAACACGCCGCACGTGTGTTCGCCGGCTGTCTGCGTGACCGTTATTCGGGCAACAGCGCACTTTCTGGGGGTCAGTAGCATGTGGATTTTTGACGGCACAGGGTCGGCACCCCTGACCCCGTGTTGTGTGAGGGCCAACACGTCTGTGAGCAGACACGCACGCCTACTGTTGCCGTGCCCGGGGACGTGACACACGGGAGGTGTGCGTGGTCGCTGGAGATCATGGGCAGAGGGGGGCATTCGCCAAGGTTGTTTCATGGGCAGGCGCCATCGTCACAAGCCTGCAAGGACCCCTGGGGCCAGGAGACTTCCCTGGGGCCCACCGGGCCTGGGAGCAGCCCCTAGGTCCCCCCGGAGCTGGGTTCGGGGAGGAAGTCGTGAATACCACCGTGCCGCATCCAAACCCGCTTCCCGCAGCACCTGAGCATCCTACCGGGTCGGGGGACCCCGGAGGGGGAAACCACAGAGCGGTTCCAGGCGGAGCCCCAAGCACCCCGCAGCACGGCCACGGGCTCCCCGCGACCGCCAGCACTGTGACCAGGACACCAGACTCCCGAGGCCAAGGAGAACCGGACACGTGGTCAGACCCCAGAGGGACGTGGATCCTGCTAACGGCCACCTTCCCGCAGCCGCCGTCCGAGCTCTGCCGTTAGAGCCCTTGAAGCCCAGAGCCGACGGAGAGCGCTTGTTCTGCACAAACGTGGCCGATCTCGCGTGGCTCAGGCCGCTCCTCGCCTCAAGGGCCGTGTCAGGAAACAGCTTGGAGCCGCCTGGGCCGCATGCGCCCACCCACGCAGATGGTGGTCTCCCAGGCCCTGTCCACACCCCTCACGCCCGGCTCCCAGGACGGAGGCACGTGTCGGTGGCCACGGGGTGGGGACCGGGCCCAGAGGAGAGCTCGCCTGTGACTCACCTGTGTGGGCGCCAAGAGGCATACAGGTGGGGGGCCCAGGGCTCTCTGTCAGCTCCTGTACCTGCTGGGACTGCGCTGGTGAAGTTGTGTAACGTGCTTACCTGCTCAGGGGACAGTCCCTCATGCTACTGTGTCCCTGGGTGTGGTGGGGGCCCCCCGACACTCACGACGGGTGCGGGGCGGGGGTCTTCTGCCCCACGGGAGGCTCTGGAGGGGCCCCGCTCCACCGACCTGTGCTTGGCCCCCCACAAGGAGGTCATGGGGGGTGGCGGCAGGTGGCCACACAGCTCTCCTGTGTGCAAAGACAGATGTGCAATGATTGTATCGGCCCCCCGAAACTGGCATCGCCTTGTGAACCAACTGACTTCAGTGCAACATGCATAGGTAAGTAGAGGAAGTCACCTTCAAAAGAGCGCCTCCTGGCTTTGAAAACTAACAAGGTGGAAAGTGACACAAACCAAGAAAGAAGAAACATGAAAGCTGCTACTGTCTGGTGGGCCCAGTGATCCACACAGGCTGTTCGTAGAAAATTCTGGATGACAATAAAAGGGAGACAAAGGAGAAAATCTAGAAAAACAGGCAATGACATCCCAGCACCCAGAGACAGCCATTTGTCTGCCTTCCTCCCCGAATTAGCCGACATTTGGACAGGCGGGGCCCCGGTGGACATGTCCCGTGAGGGTGAAGGGCGGCCCCAGTGTGACCAAGGCCTGAGACCTCCCGCTGCGTGGGTCCGAGGGCTGCGGGGGTGCGGACAGAGGACGCTGGAGGGAGTGGGACAGGCTGTGGGCAGACGTTTCCATTTCCCTTCCTCCCTCCCTCCCTCCCTCCCTCTTTCCTTCTTTCCGTCCTTCCTCTGCCTCTGTCATCTCTCTTTCTTCCCTCCCGCCTCCCTCCCTGCCTCCTGGTCTAGTGTCCGTCCCTGCGATATGTTCATCGACCATTCACTCTATCCAGCTCAGATCCCTGGGTCTAACTGTCTGCCTATGACGGCTCTGCACCGACCACCAATGCACGGACACACACGTATGCACACGTTACACATAAGCGTGTGTACAGAGGCGCACATACGCACCCGAATATGTGCACGCATGTGTATTTTTTGCCAGCCATTTCCATGGCTTAGGATATCCCAGCATGCACTGCGTGACAACGCGATGCCCCTTAACCTGAGGAAATGATCCGTCCCCCGACGTCGGGGCAGCCGGTGTGCACGGATCCTGGGTCCCACAGTCCCTCCCAGAGCGTGCGCACGGCTGTTCCGCCACCGCAGGCTGCCGTGGGGGTGGGTCCTGGGCGACAGTCCTTGGCTGGGGAGGACGTGCGCCCACCTCTGCTCACACCCGGGTCAGACCTCGGGTCAGAGCGGGGGCCACGACCTGCAGCAGGACGGGGATCCCGGGGCTGCCGCACCCCGCATGGCCACACGATGGCAGCGCGACCCGTGGAAAGGCCGGGGCCGCAGGCCTGGAAACCCTTGCTCCCTTGTCCCTGCGGCCGCCTGCCCCCGCCGCCGTTGAGGGAGGCCGGCGTCCTGTTTCGTGTGTGACGTGCATTACAAATCCGCGACGGCCTGTGCCTGTCCCCAGTTCCTGACTTCGTCCAGCCTGCCCTGGTCAACAGCGCATTCGGAACCGACGTTAGGAAGTCCGCCGGCTGTTCCTCACACGCTGCGGTGACTTCGGCTGCGTTTCTGGCTTGGCCCTGCCGCCCACAGGTGGGCTGGGCGGGACGGTCATCTCGCAGATTCCTGGAGGGCGGGGGGCAGCAGTCAGGGTTCCCGCCCTCTGCCCCCGCCGACCGCTGAGGGACTGCACACACACGGGCCCTGACGGTCAGCGACGGCCCAGGGGATGGTCTTTGGGCGGGGACCCACGCTCTCCTCTTGTCCCCAGCGCTGAGGTTGGTGGCTGACGTCCACCCCCAGCCACTTCCGCAAGGGCCCGTGGGGTCTCTGCCCGGGGCCTTCCTACCTCCGCTTTGCTCTGTGGGCCCCTCCCCCTGCTGGCCCCTGAGCTAGAGCTTCTAGTATTTCCTTCAGAAACTATTTTTGTGTTTTGCAGAAATGAAGCAGGTACGAAAGGACAAGAAGGTACAAGAAAGCCAGGGTGCAATTCTCCCCGCCGGTCCGCGTTTTGCGAGCGCTGGAGGATCTGGGTGGAGTATTTACAGTTTCAACCTCGATTCATGGCGGTTGGCGCAGCTCTGTTCTTCCGGTTTCTCACGCGCATGGGGCGCAATGTTCCGGAAGGTGACGATGGGCTTTCTGTTTTCATTTCCTTCTCTTTTTTTAAAATTTTAATTTCTTGATTTTTAGAGACAAAGGAAGGCAGAGAGACGGAGAGAGAGAGAGAGATTGATATTCCACATATCGATGCCTTATTGGTTGGTGCTCGTGTGTGCCCTGACCGGGGATCGAACCCGCAACCTTGGCTTAGGGTGAGCGTTCGGGCATTTGGGGATGGTGCTCCCACCCCCCGAGCAGCCTGCCGCCCTTCCGCTCTGTCTCCTGGATCTCCGCGGTGTCCATGTTGCTCTCCACGGGCCTTCAGAAATGCCTGGATGCAGCACCTCCTGGACTCTGGACCGGACGCGGAAACGTGCCGTGACACATGGGAGGAACTTCCAGCATATGGCCACGCTGCATACGGGCTGTGACGCTGGGACAAGCTGGCCTGGGGGGACAGGAACCCCCCGCTGCACCTCCTGACGCAGCTGAGGCCCAAGCGGCCTGGTGACAGGAAGTGCAGGGGCCCCTCTGCACTTTGACCAGACCCGACACACCAGGGAGTGGGCTGTCCACCGGGCATCCTGGTCACAGTGGCCCTTTCCTGCACCTTAAGGTCATGCGGTCAAAGTGGCACTGGTCACCGCTCGGGGAGAGACGCTGGCACGGTGTGGCCTTTACCGGGAGCAGTGGGAGGAAACCTGCATCGATGGGGACAGAAAGGGCACTCGTGCGGAATGAACGCTCAAAACCCAGCACCGAGGCGAGGGCGAGCCCCTTCGGGCCTGAACGGTTCCGGGACCCCGGGAGCCTGGTTTCCGTGGTCACAGCTGCTCACGCTCTCGTTCCAGAAATGCACAAAAAATTTACCAAACGTCGATCGGTTTATTTACCTGCAGTAATAATAAACCCGTCCTGTGTGAACATAAGTGACGCGGTTCTGAAGACTATGACTGGTTCGAAAACAAAATCTAAGTAAGAAGACTGGCATCGTTTCTACTTTTCTGGAAACATCCTGAAAGTGCTTTTGCTTCGGATAGGAAAGCGGGGTTCCCACGTTGACTTCTGCTGCCAACCCGTGTGGCCTGTTGCTTGGGGGCCGACAGGGGGGTGGGGAAAGGGACGCGGGTCCTAGTGGCTTTTCCACAAAACACTGGACACGCTGCAGAATCTGCAAGCTCAGAGGCGGTGGCTGCGCAAAGGTGAGGGGCCCCGTGGAGTCTGAAACCGCATCCGTGAGCTTTTCCTAGTTTGGGACCCGAATATCCATGTGGGATGCCCTGCAAGGCCTGGCCCACAGAGTGGGGTGATGCGTGGCCCCCAAAATGCACGTTCACTTGGAATCTGGGAACAGGATCTCATCTGGGAACAGGGTCTTTGCAGGTGGGATGAGTGAAGGATCTGGGAGGAGGGCGCCCCGGGTCAGGGTGGCCCTGCGCCCAGTGACAGGGTCCTGAGAAGGGACGGCAGAGGAGATGCAGGCCCAGAGGAGACGCCACGTGGGGACGGAGGCAGAGACGGGAGGGACGCGGCCACCCGCCCAGGGACACCGGGAGCCCCCTGAGCTGGGAGAGGTGGGAAGAAGGACCCTCCCTGGAGCCTGTGGGGGGAGCGCGGCCCTGGGACCCCTGGATCCCAACCAGCTCCAGGTCCTTCTTGGTCATCAGCTGGCCTGTGCGAGGACACCTGCGGTTATTCCAACAGAGAAGGAGAAAAGAGGTGCCTCATTGCCGCACACGCAGTGTTTCTGGTTGGGTTTTGCAGATGTTGGTGCCAGCCAGGCCTGGGCTCCTCCTGGGGTTGGCTCCGCCCCCAGCCTGAATCACAGACGGGCCCCCCACCCCCGTGCGGGCGGACGGGCAGCTCCCGCTGCCCCCCCAGACCTGCGTGCGGGTGAAGGGGACCTGCGGACTTCCGTGCGCCCGGCCCTTTGATCTGTGGCTGACGCTGGGAGAGAGGAGGAGGAAAATAACTTTAAAAATCGTAAGAAACCTTAATTGAAGTTAACATAAAAGAAGACACACGGTGTTAATTGGTCTGTTTTAGCCATAATTCGGGCCCTGGGGACCCAGTCCCCTACCCCCCGCCAACGTGTCAGGACTCACATGTTTAATTCAGCACGTGGTCTGTTAATTACCTCCGCGTAAGGTGAGCTTCGGGGGGGCTTCATTAGGAAATCACGGAGCCTGTCCTGCCTTAAGATAAATAAATTAGGGCTGAACGATTTGAAACGGCGAGGGGCTTTTGCGTCTGAGTATCTGATAAAAGCAGCTATATCCATGACCCCCCCCTCTCCACCCCCTCCCCGTTTGCTGGAAAACCAGGAACCCAGGTCCCTCTTTCCATCTAAGGTGTTCTGCTGGAGAAGGGAGTCTACGCGGGCCCCACCCTGGGGCGTCTGTGTGCCTGGTAGCCGGAAATCAGGCATTGGGGGGGCGGGGGGCGGAGGAGCCGGGACGGTGAGTCACGGGGTGGGGGGAGCAGGGTGTGAAACCTGCCTTCCACAGGGGGACCGTCTGCACCGAGAAAATGCAGGTGGTGGTGGCGGGGGTGTCGGCAGATTCAGGAGTGGGCGGCACAGGCGTTTCTGTTCAGGGTCAGGGCACTCTGGGGAGATGGAGCGCAGGGTCATGGGTGGGGGCATGTCCCAGAGGCCCTGGATCCGCTCCCTCCTCGGGCAGGAAGGCTGGACCCCTGGACACGCACACCTTTGTGCGCAGAAGGGCGGGGACCAGGTGCCCCGAGATGCACCTACTTACCCGGGCTGGGGTGGGACCCCGTCAGGCGGGTCGGGGAGCCGGGGTCTGTATGGGGTGCAGCTCAGGGCCCCCAGAGGGCCCCGGCCCCCGGGGATCTTCACTCAGGTTCCTGGCGTGGTTCTGTCTTTGCTGCTGATTAGTATGCGCCAGCCTGGGCCTGTCTGGTCTGGGCTGAGGGCGCATCCGCGGGGCTGCGCCCGTGTGACACGGGGAGATGGGGGGCCGGCCGGTGCGCAGGCCTTAATGAGGCCTGGATGTCAGGAATGATTCCCAGAGCCGGTGGGTAGGACTCACAGGCAGGCGGCCGGCTCTTCTGCAGGGAAGGCGGACGTGCCTGGGATGCGCAGCGCGGCTATGGAGCTACGGACCGTGTGCGCCAGCAGGGCCTGGTGCTGCCGGCGCGGGTGGCACGTCCCTAACCCGTGCCCCTTGCTGTCTCTTCCACGGCGCCGTGACTGGTGACCCGGGGTCCCGGGATCTGTTTGACCCTGGCCCCGGACACAAACGTAACTGTCAGGAACGGGGACTTTACTCCTCACCGCGTCCGTGGGAACAGGAGCCGGACACGCAGGGCCACTCGGAGGGCGGGGGCCACGGCGGCTGAGCCCGGCAGGGGAGGGGGGGCCCACTGAGTGTCTGCACGGGCTCTGGGGCACAGGGCTGTTCCAGGGGATTGGGCGGGGAAACTGAGGCCTTCAGAGGGAAAGTCCCAGAGAGGAGGCCGTGCGGTGTGTGCTCTGCACCAGTCGGACAAATTAGCCTCTCACAGTCCGTGTCCGGCCAGCAAGGCCCCGTGACACCTGAGCGTCAAGAACCCAGGAGCCACGACACCGTGGCGCAGGCCCCAGCTCACAGGCTGGCTGCTACGTAAGGCTCACGCCTCGGTCCCCACGTCTGGGCTCATCGAACGGCCATGCCCACACCCACTGGCCAGCCCAAGGGGCTTATGGACGGGCCTCTCCTTGCACTGGTTTATACTGAATCAGCCGAGCAGTGGACAGTCGTGTTGTGACTTCGCGGAGATGGGGTCGCCCACTCCCTCTCCAAGTGGACGTCACAGGCCACATGAAGTTCCTGCTGGGGCTCCCGGGAAGTGGGAGGTGATGTCGGAACGGGGGGTGGGGGACAAGGAAGGGCAGGGGCGGGAACAAGAGGGCAGAATGTGAGTTAACAAGGGCACAGTCAGGCTGCCTGCGTGGGAACTAGTGCCCCGCACCACCTGGGCTCCATTCATAAACATGGGGCTGCGTTTCAGTGCAAAGGGTGAGGCATTCTTCCCCACCTGTTTTGCTTTGAAAAGACCCTCCCAGGGAAATAGCACAGTTTCAGTGCTCACACTGCTGTGCCTTTCACACAATTTTGGCTTCCCGCGGCCTGGTGAGACCCCGCATTCGTGACTGGGGTCCCCGAAGCCACCGGTGGACGTGAGACCGGCTGCGTCTTAGTCTTCTGCCGGAGGATGGCTGGGAACCCGGGAAGGAAGCCAGGAGGGGGGCTCACTCTCATTAAACCAGCCGGCGCGCCCTGGGTCCTGGGTGCAAGGACGGGACCCTGAAATCCCCCCCGTGTCTTGTCGCCTGTGACACCGTCCCCACATGTCAGCATGTGCTCATCCTTCAGGGACCAGCACATTAAAAAACAAAACAAAACTGCTGAGTTTGCTATGAAGTGATTTGTGTGCCCCTAAAATTCGTAGGTTGGCGTCCTGACCCCTAGGAGCGCAGAACGGGGCTGTACTCGGAGACGGGTCTTTACAAAGCTGATGATGGTGAAAGGAGGTTCTTAGGGTGGCCCTGACCCCATAGGCCTGGGGCCCTTATAAGAGGAAGAGATGGGGACACAGGCCCACCCAGAGGGGACACGTGCTCACACAGACACACACGGCCATTGTACGGTGGCCCTGGAATGACCAGGGTGTGACCCGTTGCTTGTATAGCAACGTTTTCCCCAATAAATTCTGTAAATGCACTTTCCTCAAGAGCGTCTTCTCTCTGGTTGACTCTACTGTAAGATGACAGCATGTCGTGCATGCAACATACCAACTAATGTCTTCGTCGCCTGTTTCTGTGATGGCTACTTCCCGTGGCAACAGGCTACTAGGAGGGCATTACTGGGGGAGTCAACATGCCACGTTCATTTTCGGCTGCGCCGGGGGCCCGTAACTTTGTATCTGTGTGTGTGTGTACGTGCGTGTGGCCCGCCTATTACGGCTGCATTGTATTTTGTGACCACGTTATGTAATGGGTGTGACGTGGTGCACAGTGCCCACCGGTCTTACATCTGCTGCTTTTGTGCCGGAGGGGGTGGAGCTGGGGGACGGTGGTGGGTCCGAACCCAGCCCTCAGTTCTGAATGAGAGAGGAAGGCGGCAGGGATTTCTGGTGCCCTCGCAACCCCCTCCTACTTTTCCAAAGTTTCCTCCTGAACCTGTTACAGTTTCGGCCCGCCGCGGAGGGCCTGCGGGGCAGGGAGGGGACCCACCGTTTGTCCCCATGGGCGCCTGCTCCCCACTGCTGCAGGGAGCTGGCCCTCTGTGCACGGCAGGCCCTCAGGTCCCAGGATGGAGACCTGGACAGCGGGGACACTGGAAACCAGGACCATCTGAAACGCACGCCATCCTTGTTGAGGAAGCAATGTAAATCCTGCTGTGAAGGTGCCCAGCTGGTGTGCGTGTGGGGGTCTTCTCCGGTCTCCTCCTCCTCTTCCTGTCCGAGAGGGACCCCTGGCTTCCAGACAAACCCGTGTCAACAAGCACCGAACCCAAGAAGCCAAACCGATACCGGCCCGCGAACCATCTGGCGTCACCCCGCGCCCGGGTTGGAAGCCAGCTTGCAGAACTGAGCAAGTTTTTAGAAAAAGTTTACCGCCAGCCTTTTCAAGCGTCTGTCTCTTTTTTTTTTTTTTTTTTTTTAAGGAAAAGGAAAAAAACCCAACGCTCCTCCAGTCTTCCTTATTCTGACACGGTTTTCCTTTAGAAGATCTCCAACTACAAGCGGGTACATGACATCCCGCGGTCCCCAGCGTACACACTTTGCGTTTGATTCATGACACGGCGCCGTAGGTGCGGCTGACAGCTCTCAGATGGAAGCGCGGGCGCGCCGGCTTTCAAGGGAGGCGATCCAGGCCCATCCAGCCGGCCGTCCCGGGAGCCCGGCTGCCTTTGTAGAGCCCGCTGCGCGGGGCCCCCACGCTGCGCTCACCCCACGTGCTGACAGGCGGCCCACGCTTCCCCCTAATCACGAATAAAAGCCCGCTCCCTGTAGGTTACACATCTTCTCTGTTTTGACATTGACCTTAATACATAATTTAACCACAAAGCCTGAGCCATGTGGAACAAGATAAGAAAAGACCGCAGAACTGGGAAATACAGTGATGTTCCATCAGAAATCATATTTGTTCCTGAGCGCCGAGGTGCGGGTGTGAGGAGAGAGGCGGGCGGGGGCAGGGGAGGGCGCGCCTCCCCCCGCGCGACGCTGTCACAGGACCGGCGCTTGGAACGAGGGCTCTGTCCAGGGTTGGGGATGTGGAGCCACGGCCCATCGGCGTGAGCCCCCAGAGCCGCGGGGTGCGGGCGGTGGCACACTGGCTGCACCGGTGTGTGTGCACTAGGGCGGGTGGGACACCCGCACGGGCGCCACGGGGGGTAGCGCACCTGCGTGTCGGGGGCCAGCTGCAGGGCAGGAAGGGAGCAGGGGCCACGCGCCGTGGTGGGCTGCTCTGGGTGGAAAGGTGGAGGTGATGGACCAGGTACGTCCCCAAAGGACACACCCTGCACGCTCAGACACATGCATGCACAGACAGACATGCCCACCTGCCCCAACGGGAGACCAGCTCCGACCCAGAGGAGCCCGGGGCGTGGTGGTCGGGCTTGTGCGCTGGCGCCCGAAGGCTCGGCGGCACCGCTCGGGGGACGAACACCCCTGAGGCCCAAGGAGGCTTTGACGTGGCGGCGATGGGCGTGGGCCTGCCGACCCCGTGGGGCACGTGCGAGCCCCATGCGCGTGCCGGACCACAGGAGGACGACTGCCAACGCGGAGATGGGCGCTCTGGAGGGGTTTCCCTTTGGTCTGCCCCGCCGCAGCGCGAAGTTTCAATTTTGGTCTTTCTTTCAGTGTAAATAAAGGCCGCGTCGCCCTCAGCTGCTCACGCTTTCCGCGGTGCACGAGCGTGGAGTTTCTGTAATTTCTTCTTGTTGCTCGCGGCTTCCTTTAGAAGGCCCGGCAGGCAAAGCCTACTAATGAATTTTTCGCGATGAAATTAAAAAATATCTAAACCAAAAATTTGAGAAGAGAGGACACTGTCACACAAATGCTTTCTGTGCATTTTGGTGATTTTTTTCCCCCCCGCGACTCTGGATTTAAAAAAAAAAACAACATGTTTATCCCTGACGACCTCGGAAGGGTCAGGAACTCTCCCAAGTCCTGGAACTGGGTTCTATCCGGGCCTCTCTGGCCCCACAGACAGAGCACCTGTGCCGGTCCCCGTGCGTCTGAGAGACACCCAGTCCCTCACTCACACTGCCCGGCACATGGCCAGACACCACACCAGCGGCGACAGTCAACTTGCTTCCGTTTGGCTGTTTGGTTATCTGTTCGTCTGACCAACCAACGCCTTCCATCCACCCACCCTCCGTCCATGCATCCTTCCGTTCGTCATCGATGATCTTTCCATATATCATCAATCTGTCCGTTCGTCTCTTACGTATCTATCATTTTTCATACATTAAAAAGTTATTTCAATGTTCTTGTATCCTCTTGATATGCCTGTTTGTATATTCTGCCCCCTTTGTACAGAATTTATCATCTTTCTCCTTCATTTCTAAATTTATTTTATTTTTTAAAGATGTTTAAAAATTTATTTTATTTTTAAACAGAGGGGAAGGGAGAAAGAGAGGGAGGGAAACGTCCGTGTGTGGTTGCCTCTCGCACGCCCCCTACTGGGGATCGGGCCCACAACCCAGGCACACGCCCTGACTGGGAATCGAACCAGTGATGCTGTGGTTTTCAGGCTAGTGCTCAATCCACCCGGCTACCCCAGCCAGGGCTTCCCTTTCTTAAACAGAGCGTTACTAAGCATAACAGCCATTTATCTGTGATGTGTTCTGCAAGTATTTTTTTCTCCGTTTGTCTTTTGCCTTTGGTTCACTTTATAGCGCTTTTTCTTTTCGTCAGCAAGACCAAAACTACGTTTGTGTGGTCAACTTTGTTGCTTTCCTGTTGATTGCATGTAGATTTTCAGTCCTGGTTACAAAGGCTTTCCCTACACACAGACGGTGTGGGAATTCAACCACTTTTTTCCACTATTCCTTGTGTATTTAAAAAAACATGTAGGTCTCTGACCAATTGATTCGTGCACAGTGTCAGGAATGGGGCTAATATCAGCTCCTCCCTTTTATTGGAGATGTCGATGAGTGGCTTCAGATACCAGGTTTCCTCCGTCGCGGGGTTTGTTCTCTGCATTTATCCTGTTCTAATCTGCAGTCTGTGCATTATTCATGCATCAAAAACACATGGTTCCAACAACAGGGGTTTGTCATTTATTTTACTATCTGGTAGGGCAGCCCCGTCCTCCCATGACTCCCTGTTCAGCGTTTTCCTACAATATCTGCTGTGAACTTCAGTGTCCACTTGCTTACCTCCGGGGGGGAAACAACTTACTGTTGTTTTACTGGGATCACGTTAAATTTCTACATTAATGTAGAGAGCACGGACATTGGATGATGTTCAGAAATTCTCGAGAAGAAGGAATGCCTCTTTGTTCGTTTTTGGTTTTGTGTATTTAAGGAGTGTTTTCTAGTTTCATTCCACGTTGGTTTAGATTCTTTCTTGTTGCCTTTATTCCTACGCATTTTACCTTCTTTGCTGTTATTGTAAACGGCACTTTCTCTGACATGAGACGCGCTAGCTGATTATTCTTTGTGTGTATAAGTGCTACTCATTTTTGCATGTTACTGTGTTAAGTCCTTTTCTTGTTACAATTACAAATTGTTACCAATCTGCAGGATTTCCCCAGTATCTATCCTGTCATTTGACAATGAGTATGATTTTCCTGTTTATTTTCCAATTGTTATAAATCTAGTATTTTTCGTTTCCGTAATTGCATTGACTAATCCGTGCGGCACACTTCAGTGGCAGCTGGTTTCAGTGTTCTCGTATATACATTTTTTATCAACCTGAGAGGTAACCATCTGTTTCTCGTTTTTTTTAGTTCTTTTAGGAATTATATCAAGGGATTTTCCCAGAATCTATAGAGTTGCTCGAATGATATTTCTGCTCAGAACTACTTTTATGGGAATTTTATTAGTATTTCCCCCAATTCTGAAGCATCCTTGCCTTCCTGGTATAGCCCGACAGGAGTATTAGGGTCTGTCTGCTGATGTTTCATTTAGGGTTTTTTAATGAATTTTCATCAGCAGATGTGGGATGTAACTGGCTTTTATTTGTGCTAATTTCATCGGGTTTAGGTATAACTGGTGGACTTGATTCCTAAAAAGACTTTGGGACAGTTGCTCCCTTTCAATGTCCCATGACGATTTATGGGGCATTGGAGTGCCCGCTCGCTGTGGGTTTGGGAGAATTTCTCTACGAAAGCAACTCAATCCTTCTGCTTCTGCCGAGGTGGTTTCTGGATAATTTTCTCCATTTCCTTTGTAGAAACTGGCATTTGTACACATTTTGATGTCTTCTGGGGTCAGTTTTGCAGATTATGTTTTCCTGAGTCGCTACGCACTCAATTGTAATATTCAGATTTATTTTTGGAGACATAAGGGAGGAGTTTAGCCCTGTGTATCCTTCCCTACCCCCCGCTAGGGGATATATTTATCGATGAGAGAGAGAGAGAGAGCAAGAGAAACATCGATGCGAGAGGAAAACACGGATCGGTTTTCCTCTCCAAAAGGCTGTGCCGGACCACCTTCCCACCACAGAGCCAGAGCCCTGCAAACTCGGTCGCAAGGACGGGGAGGCCTGGGCACACTTGGTGGGTGGCCTGCAGAGCGAGCCTCGGCCAACGGAGCGGCCACCAGGGGAGCGGGGTGAGAAGACTTCGAGACGGTGCCACGGTGTCCTCGATGTGCACCGACTGGTCAGGATTCCCAGGGCCGGGCGCGCGGTCGTTTCCTGTCTGCCGGGACCCCCGGAGGGAGAAGTTCTGACCCTGGGATGCCGACGAGGGAGGGGGCTTGCTCCCGTGAGACTTGGCGAGTGCTCTGGAAGGACCCCACGATAAGCAGGGTCCCAGTGTGGCAGGACATCTGTGCGCTGACATTGCAACACGTTGTTGAGGGAGCATGGGGGGGGTGGGGGCCTCCTTGCTTGAAAGACAGCGGCAGACGCTCCACTGGGGACGGGAACAGCTGTGGGAACCTCAGGAAGCTTCTGGAGCGTGGCTGGCGGGACCGGCCGGTAGGACAGCAAGGTGAGGTTGGGAACAGCTGAGAGGCGGGGACCGCCCACGGAACTGAGGGGGGCAGAGGACCAAGGGCAGGTGAGAGCAGGGAGTTGACACCCAGCGGGCTGGATGGAGAGACGGTGCCAACGGTGTCTCATCGGTGGCTTTTCTCCTTCCTGAGCAGAAGCCAGGGAGTCACCGGCCTGCTGGCGTGGCCTTCAAGGTCCCAGTAAACCGTAAGCCCCGTCGCGACGGCAGGGCGCTCACACAGCAGCTTTCTCCCGCCTTCCAGAACTCAGGCGACCGTCCACCTCCGCAGACGCGGCCCTCCAACTCTGCGCAGCAGCCCCTCCCCACGCAAAAAGCCCCTTTGACCGCAGGCGGGGAAGCCGGAGCTGCCCAAGGCTGACCCTTTTCCAAGTTACGAGCAGAAAAAGTTTGGACACTTTCCACCCGTGCCGGAAGCGTATTAATTTTTCAGAGGCCTGTGAGTCAGAAATGGCTCGTCCAATTTGCTTCAAACTGCCCACCCGCGCTGGAGGTGGAGAACGTTCCGGCCGACGGAGGTGTTTGTCAGAGTCGGAAGGAGGTCAGGTGCGGGCAGCCCACCGGGTGCCGGGGGGCGGGGCAGGGGCTGTGATGAGTGGGATCCCAGGGCAGGAGAGTACCGGGGTCCCTCTTTTCCAAAGCACTTCTGGTTGAGTACAAACTCTCATTTCCAAGAAGAAAGGGCGATTCTCGGCTGATGGGGGGAGACGGGCGATTTCTACATTTCATTTCAGGAAAAAGATGCTGGGTCAGGCTCCGCTTAGGGGACGCGGATCCGCTTAACGCGTGACCCGGGGGGCTGGCCCTGGTGAAATACGAAAGCCTGGGGTGCGGCTGTCGTCTGGGTGGTATCCTGAGCTGGTCTCGCACTCCGGGCACACTCCGTCTGCCTCGGCGAAGCGTTGATTTTTGGCAGCACTGACGCCGCCGCAGGACGCCCTCCCCACCGCGTACTGCGAAGGGCCTTTCGCTTTTCCTACGGTTGAAATAACCAGCTTTGATTTTGAGCTCAGTAGCTACATCTGGTGCCCACAGCCCTTTGCCATTTTCGGTGAAGCTGGTTGAAATCGTCACGTGCAGCCGCATTGGCGTCCAGTTTTTCGGGTGGCAGTCGCTGGGCCGGGGAGACGAGGTCCCAGGTCCCTCCCGTGCGGGGTTCATGCTGCCCATGAAGTCAGTGTGCTCTTTTTAACATTTTGATTCTTTTTTTTTTTTTTGGAAATGTACAGGCAACCATTTTAAGCTGAATAAGCCAAGGGCATTTAGTAGACTCACAAGGATGTGCAACTGTCAGCTCTAAGTGGTTCCAGAACATTCTGATCTCCCCGAGGAGACCTGTCCCCACAAACGGTCAGCCCCATCCCCACCCGCAGCCCCCGACAACCATGAACCCGCTCTCTGTCCCTGTGGGTTTGCCTGCTCTGCACGTGTCACACACACAGAATCACACTCTATGGGGCCGTGAGCGTCTGGCGCCTCTCACGGAGCCCCCCGTGTTCAAGGGGCCCCCACGCGGCAGCTGCCGTCCGAGCCCCCCTCCTGCTCGGGGCTGCGTGGTCGTCCGCGGCCTGGGTGGCTGGATTCCTTTCTGTTTACTCCTGTGTTGATGGACGTTTCGATGTATCCCGTTTGGAATACGCAGCGACGAGTGGGTCCGTACAGGTTTCTGTGCGGACAGCGTTCCCATTTCCCGCATGTTGGATCACAGCAGCCCGCTTCTGAGCAGTTGGCTGATGCAAGTGGACTCTCGCTGAATTTGTGGGTCTCGTGACCCGCATCACCCCAAGTGTGTTGCTTGGTCAGCAGCAACGGACCGTTGCGTCCAAGCTGACCGAGCCACGGACAGCTTCTCGGTGACCAGCCGCGAAGGCTCTGCGCTTTGTCTGCACCGACACACGGTCGAGCTGGGGCTCCCAGCCCCCAGGAGGTGGTGACAACCAGACGGGTGAGTGCCTTATTCCCGAAGGGCCACCTGGAAATGGGTCGACAACCTCCCAGAGTGGGAGGTGCTCCCAGCAGGACCAGGTGGGCGCATGTCCATGTCCTTCAGAGCGGAGCCGCCAGCTCTTCTGCACCTGTTCTCATAGGTTGGCAATTCCACCATCTGCCACTGTCTTCATTTCCAGGGTGGCTGTGACCGAGGACCCCAGGCTTGGGGCTTAAACAATATCCATTCACCCTCCCTCCGTCATGGAGACAGGACGTCTGAGATCATCCAGGGGTCCCGGGGCCGCGCTCCCCCCACAGGCTCCAGGGAGGGTCCTTCTTCCCGCCTCTCTCAGGTCCGGGGGCTCCCGGTGTCCCTGGGCGGGTGGCCGCGTCCCTCCCGTCGCTGCCTCCGTCCCCGCGTGGCGTCTCCTCTGGGTCTCCGTCTCCTCTGCCGTCCCTTCTCAGGGCCCTGTCACTGGGCGCAGGGCCACCCTGACCCGGGGCGGCCTCCTCTCAGGCCCCTCACCCATCCCACCTGCAAACACCCTGTTTCTAGATAAGGCCCTGTTCACACATTCAGGGCGGACGTGGGTTTGGGGGACACAGTCCCGTCACATCAAGGAAGACTTTCGTGTCTGGCGCGGTGCCAGCTCCGTTAGACACTGTTCACATGCAGGAAGCCCCGGCCCCTTTGCTCTGGAATTGGTGGGCTGCGCAGCTTTTAAGGACACGAGGCGGAAATTCCGGGGCGAGCAGCAGAGGCTTTTGAAGAAGCCCCGTGGCTCCGGGCCCGCGGGTGTTCTCAGGAAACGTGCGGATGAGCCGCGCGTACACAGATGAGAAGCAGATGAGGCAACGTTCCCATGGAAGGCCCGCGGCCCGGGAGCTGCGGAGGGCTTGGCTGCGTGCGTGGGTGTTGGCGAGGCCGGGAGCTCAGGGGCCTCCCAGCACTGGGCTGCGCATCCGAGGGGGCGTTTTAAGTGACGCAGGGGCCGGCGTGTGAAGGTCAGTCCAACGGTCAAGGCCCCTTTTACTGAATTACTTTTTTGTGGGAAGAGGCTGCCGGCCAGAGGTTTCCTGGGTGTTTCTGGACTGTTTCTAGGTGCTGCAGGTGACACCCCGACGTCTGCATGCAAACAGAGACGCAGCAACGGGCGTTTCCTGCGGTGGTTCCAGAAGAATTTCGGGGCTCAAAGTCCCTCCGACAGCCACAGAGAGGAAGGAGACGCCCCGTTGAGGAATGAGGGCGGCTGGAAGACCGCAGGGACGGCGGCAGGGCAGGCCTCGGACGGGGACTCGGGGTTTGGTTTTAACGGCAGCCGTCTGCTCTCTCACTCTCTTTCTTTTTATTTCCTTTATTTTCTGCATCCACGTCCCACGTTTTCTTTATTTTTTCATGGAGTTTCATTATCTTTATTTCCTGTTTGTGGAGGTGTAACGGACAAATAACAATCGTCTCTGTTTAAGGAGTGCCATGGGATGATTGGACGTCTGTCTGCTGGGATGGCTGCCAACAGTGAAGCTGGGAACGCCCCCCTCCCTCCCTCCCTCCCTCCCTCCCTTCCTTCCTACCCTCCCTCCTTTACGACTGCTCTTTTAGGACTTTCACGCGCGCACACAGCAGTGGCCTGCTGCTCGGCACATCCCCAGGACTTGTTATCTCAGACGTGGAGGTCGGTCCCTTGGCCTGGCGCCCCCGCGTCTCCCCGTCTCCCTGGCCCCGGCCATCGCCGCTCTGCTCTCTGCGTCTGCGAGTCTGACCCGCTGAGATTCTACGCGCAGGGGAGGCCACATGGTGTTTGCCTTTCTCCGTTTGACGAGCCTCACTTTGCCCCGTGCCCTTGGGGTCCATCACGTGGCGACAAGTGGCAGGGTCTCCCTCTTTCTGGTGGCTGAGCAGCCGTCCCCCGTCCCAGACCCCTGTCCCTTCCTCGAGCCCCTGGGGACCCCACTGGACTCATGTCAAGGACGCGGCACAGGGGTTCCACAGGGGGTTGGGAGCTTTTCTCGTTGGTTGTTGGAGGAACTGGTTCCTGTCTCTTGCGCGGCACACCCTGGCGCCCGCAGCTGCCCCCCGAGCGGATGACTGCAGTCCAGGTGGTGGGGTCCTTCCTGCCCAGCTCACCTCTCCGTTCATCCATCTGTCCACCCGCGTGTTCATTCATTCGTTCACTCACTGATCCATCCATCACCCATCCATCTCTTCAGCCCCCAACGCTTTCACGAGTCCACGGGAGTTTCCACTCCCCAGGGCTTCACGCATCGCTGACCACGGCGGTCCAATCAGACCCACGGTGTGTCCGGCAGAAGCCACTTAGGGTAAACGTGTGCCTCGCGGGTGGGAAGAAACGGGTGACAAAATCGTGAAAACATGCCGAACAGGCTCCCGGAAGGACACGGCACATTTGGCAAGGAGGCACCAAGCGGCAAAGGTCTTGTTTGGAGGTCGGAGGGAGCGGGGAGCGGGGGTGGGAGAAGAAGAGACCTTTAGGACCCCAACTGCAAAGACAGCAAAGTCCTGATCGTACTTTGGGGACCCTAAGCCGGATGCCAAGAGCAGGGCTCACCGAGAAACCCCGGATTTGCCTGAAAAACTTAGGCTTTCGTCCCTTTCAGATAATTTAACTTCAAAGTGGACATAGGGCATAATCAAAGGGATCAGAAGGTAGAGGGACGTTTTATGGAATCACCCAAGGCGAGAAGATATGAAAGATCAAAGGCATCGCAGGGGCACGTTTCCCACGTCCGCAGAGCGGAGCCCAGCTCCCTCTGATCTTAATTGTGGTCAAAGGTGACGTTCCCCTAGCAGGTGGCTGGGCCTGCTCGTCCTGCCCTGCTGGGCGGGGAGGTGGCGTTGCCAGCTCTAATGGGGCTTGTGACACGCCGAGGGCATCTTGAAATTCCAGAGACGGTCTTTTGCATTCTGGAAATGAAAAGCCCTTTTTTTTGGTCAGCAGGGCAACATGTTTTCAGTGGTATTCACGTTGGGAGAGGGAGCTCAAAGTTGCTGGGTTAACTCTCTGGGCCGCCATCCGCCTGGGCCCCCCGAAGAGCAGACATCGAACTGCTCCGTGACTCAGTTTCCTCACTGATAAATGGGCGTGATGTGTCAGGGACCTCTGTTGTGGGGTTGCGGTGAGGTTTGGTCAAGGAAATGCTCGTGCAGTAGTGCCTGAGCCATTCGTCCACCCGAGTCCCATCCACCCACCTGTCGATGATCCGTCTATCTGTGCATCCATCAGCCATCCGTCCATCCGTTATTCTTGCTCTAGTGTCCTGTGGGTTTTGAAAACAAATGACCTTAGACTGGGTGCCTTCAAACAACACCCACGTGTTCACGGACAGCCCTGGAGGCCAGGAGTCTGCAGGGAGCCTTGTGGGGCTCAACCCAGGGCGCGTCAGCCGGGCGGTGCTCCCGGGGAGAAAGTCCCGTTCCTGTCTGTCTCAGCTCTGTCTGCCGCCCACACGCTGAGGCTGGCGGCCCCCTGCGCCGTCTTCAGAGCACGTCCCTCTCCCCTCCGGTCCCTGCTCCTCCGTCCCGCCCACGCAGCACACGTGTGCTTGTGTCGAGGGCCCCCGTGGGTAATTCAGGGTCCATAATCACCAAACCTCCACCGCCCCTTTGCCTGTGTAAGAGGCAGCTTGGTAGGGTCTCAGGGTTAAGACATGGCTACGTGGGGACCTCTATGCCTCCCTAAAGAAAGAAGGTCCCATTCCGATGTTTCAGGCACTTGGTTGTTGCCAAAGCTGGGGGCGATATTCTGTCTACCCCACAGGGACTGGGGCATGGGCATCTTCGGGGGCATAACTGAGCCCATCAGAGCACTAATTGGGTCTTTTCTTGTTCTGGCTTGCGTTCCTTTGACTTCAAATTACCCCTAACGGCACTTCTAAGGCTTCCCTAGGGGCCAGAGAAAACCAAATACAATAGATTTCAAGGTCAAACTCTTGGCCACGTGCGTCTCAGTGCCTTCTGCATGGTGTAACGTCCCAAGATTAAAAAAAAAAAATAGAAGAGACAGTGTTGAAACGAGCCCGTGTTTGGTGTAACAAGTCCACCGTTCAGCGAATCAACAGACGTTCCCTGAGTGCCGGGCACGTGTCCACCCGGTGGGGTTCCGTAACCGTGGGGACAGTGAGGTCGGCCTCAGACGTGCTTTGGATGACAGGGCATGACCTCCAAGTCGCCAGGGCCTTCCCCTGAAAGATGCGTAAGCGGCAGGGACTTGTCCGGTGGCCGTGCTTTGAAGGCTGTAAGAAACGACGTGCACACGGGATGTGACCGTGACGACAGCCGGTTCCGCCTACGGTCGCCGTTTATGCCGCTGATGGCGGATCCCACGGCGGTGCTAACCGGAGGCCTGCCGCTGCTCTGACAGATCGGCTCCCCCATGCAGCCTGTAACTGTCACATTTTAAAGTTGAGGGAATTGAATGTGCCAACCGGCACCTTTGCCGGCGCGGAGACGCGTTTTCAGTGTTTACATTTGCATAATGATGGTTAACAAACCCGCACGGGCGCGCACACACGCAAGGCAGCCCGAGTGGGCTCTTCCCGTGGCGGCTTCTGTAGACGGGGCGGCTGGGCATCCGGCCCCGCGGTGGCGACCGAGCGTCCTGGGTACAGGCAGCGTCTCCTTGCGATGTTTTGTGCAGCTCTGTCGGGAGATGATGGCAGAGGTTCACGTTGGTTGTCCTCCCTGACAGGCAGGGTTGGGCCAGGGGCGTCCGAGGCTGCCGCCCTGTGGGCAGGTCCTACGGCTGAGTGGGCTCTCGGGGCTTTCAGATCAGGTCCAAGTCCTTCCAGGCGGCCGAACCGCAGCCCCCCACCCCCCGCCCCCTCGCCTATGATGCTGATGGGAGGCTCAGGCGGTGGGTGAAGCGGGGAGGGGGTCCCGTTGTCTCTCTTGGGCCACAGGACGAGGCCGACACGTGCACATGACGGGGAGTGTCGACGGGGAATTAATTGGTGGTCAGTTCTTCACAGAGCCCTGACCCCCTCTCTGGCCTTGACCCCTTCACCTCTCACTTTCATGCCCCTCAGGGAAAGTGGGGCCCCAGCAGCGGACAGGGCGCCGTCTTCACTCCAGGGGGTCGAACAGGGGACGCGTCTGCGGGGACCGAAAAGGGGAGAAGGAGGAGGTGGCGCCTTGGCATGCGGTCAGTGAATGTGGGTCCCTGGGGTTTGGCAACTTGTTCAGTTTTTATTTTTTTAAGATTTTATTTATTTATTTTTGGACAGAGGGGAAGGGAGGGAGAAACAGAGGGAGACGACCATCCACGTGTGGTTACCTCTCACATGCGCCCCCTACGGGGGGCCTGGCCCACAACCCAGGCCTGTGCCCCGACTGAGACTCGAACCGGTGACCCATTGATTCGCAGGCCAGTGCTCAGTCCACTGAGCCACAGCAGCTGGGGCTGCAAACTTGTTTTAAATGCTCCTCCTGCACCACAGGGAACACACAGTCCGTTCACGCAAGGGGTTTGTGCATCACCCGCAAAAATGCTGTCACAGAATTGAAGTAATGGCCCCAATTTCGATGCTCAGACCCCCCCCTCACCCCCGAAGCAGACGGAACACACCAGGCCAATAGCGTGTTCTCCTTGGCGTCCACCGCCAAGAGCGTCCACCCTGAACTTTGTCCGAACAGGATGGAGTCTGCCCGCTCACGATCGGGCACGCGGAGCTCCAAAGACCCCAGTGAATGCAAGCCCACCTTGGCGAGCGTGACAGGCTGGCCCTTTGAGTCCCATTGGGTGCCCGCGCCATAAACCACCACAGCCCAGCCTGAACGCACCTCGCAGGCACGGACGGCGCTTCTGCCCATGTCCCAGACGAGGGAGTGCAGGTCGGTGGCAGACGGCGAGCGCGGGGGCCGGGTCTGTGTTCCCCTGTCGGTGCACTTAGCCCCAGGGGTCTGTCCCCTCCCACGCGCCCCTTCCTGGACGGGTCCTGGGCCATCCGGCGCTCACTACGAGGGCCGCTCTCAGGGCTGACCCTGAGCCTGTACTGGTTAATGGCACTCTGGTTCGTTCTTCCGTCTGGAGGCGCTGCCGTCTGTCCGTCTCTGCACTTGCCCCCCGTGCCCTGTCCCCCGCACCCCGCGCCGGGACGCTGGGAGCCCCGCAGGGCAGCGCTGTAGGCCTGCCAAGCCAGGCCCCCGGATCAGACACGCTCGTTTGGGTACAGAGGCTCCCAGAAAAAGCGCCCTTCTGTGTGGAGGCATTTCGCCCAGACGTTCCGCCAGCAGAGGACTCTGTGCGTACAGCTCTCGGCTGAGACAGACCCGAAATGCACAGCAGAGGGGGGCCGCTGTTCCCGGGAAGTTGGAGACAGGAAGTCCTGAGAGGCTGTCCGGAACACAGGACACCGGCACTATGGGCTGTCCCCGCGGACGGGGCGGGGCGGGGCGGGGCGGGCGCCTGGGGGGAGGCTGCTCAGCACCCCCTGTGCGGAGGGCACCCCCGTCTGAGCCTCACCAGCCCCAGGTGTCAGCGTGAGAGGCTGAACATCCCTGTCTTGGCAGGACGGGCTACCTGTCTACCTGCCTACATCCGCCTCTGTCTGCCCGTCTGTCTGTCACGTTTGCAGGTATGCATGGACGTACCTCTCTGTGCACCTATCAGTCATTTATCCACAGGATCTATCTTTCCATCAGGACGTGTCTGTCGACCAGTGAATGTCCTCGTGTCCCCGTTTATCTGTCATGATCTGTGAATCTCCTTATCACCTACCTACCTACCTACCTACCTATCATCTGTCAATAACCTCGCCAGCCTCTGGGGGCTGTGGGCAGCCCTGGTGCGGCAAACACCTGTCTCCCAGCCCAGCCGCTGCCTCCGTTCACGTGGCTTTTCCGGCTTCCCTGCCTGCACCCAGACTGCCGTCCTCGGAGAACCACGCCGGCTATCGGCCTGGCGGCCGCCCTGCTGCCACGTGCCCTCGTCTGAACAAGGGGGGTCTGCAAGGGGATGTTTCCAAATAAGGTGCCATTCTGAGGTCCAGTGGCCTTAACTTTGGGGACAGCCTCTGCATCCCACTTAACATCTACGTGACAGCAGCGACGCTGATTCGCACGCGGCCCCCTGCGTGAGAAGGGTGAGCGGTGGGGGGCCGCAGCGGAGACTGCTGGCTGCAGAGCATGCTAGAAGGTGAGGGGTCCAGGGATCTCTTCCGGAAGGGGCCGCATCTCAGCTGGTGGCCGCAGCCCGTGACACGCTGCACTCTTGCTCACGGTCACGTCCACAGCCTCGGTCACGCTGAGCCCAAACGGGAGGGCGGTGTGTCCGCTGCCCTGCAAAGTGGCCTCTAAGACCATTGCAATTCCTGTACTTCCTCTGGCGAAGGCTGGTCATGGAAACCAGCCTTTTTTTTTTCCGTTTAGGTCAAGGTCGTGGCCCTGGGACGCGGAGGAAAAAGTGTCCTCGCGTGTGGGAAAGAAACAAGCGCAGAATGTGACTCCTTCGGTGTCAAGATAGGGCAGCGGGTGTGAGAGATAACCGATCAATAGAGAGATGATAAAGGAGATACGTGATAGATACGGATAACACGCAGACAGGCAGCCTGGCTTCCGCAGAATCCCGGGGTTTTTAACCTACGAAACAAAGGGCGTGAGGCTGATTCGGACACAGCGTCAGGACCCCTTGCTGCTGAGATACCTCCACCCCGGCGTGCGCCGGCTCCCTTCGCGGCGTTGGTCCTCGGCTTTGCAGCAGAACCCACCCAGGACGGACAACACAATGCTTCCTGCTCCCTTAGTGACAGGCGCCGCGCTCACGCCGGGCGGCCCGGGCTGGCTGTGTTGCCACCGGGGTCTGAAAACGACAAAAAACAAAGGGGATTTTTATACATAAAGTTAAAGACCCTGCAGCATGGGGGCACCAACGCCCATCACAGTCGTAGCAGCGTGTTCTGGAAATCGACGCTATTGGGGGGTCTCTGTGGTGGCCATCGGGACGTTTCCGGGGGTCGGGGGGCAGCCCCTCTGATCCCTGCAAATTCCTCAGTTTTCTTGCTGGTGGGGCCGGTCGAGCGCCACGTTCCAGACACACTTCAGGGCGCAGCGCCAAACAAGACTGACAGACTCCATACGCACCCAATACCTGATTTAATTTGAGCCTGGCCGACCCTCTGGGGCCCGATCCACGTGGACGGGCCACGCCGACGTGGCCGGCGGGCGGGGGTGACCCTCTCCAGAGCGGCGGGTCGCACACCTCGGTGCCCCCAGTTGGCAGGGAAATCATTGATCCCCACCTCTGCCCCGGCCTGTCAAGTTTTCGGAGCAGCTCTGGTGACGGACTTCGAGCTGTTGTACTGGGAGCTGCTTAATTCCTTTACCTGCAGCTGCATCTAAATGCGCACCCCTTTGTGTCGCGTTCTGCATCTCCCTGCCATGTGTGTAATATCCGCGTACCTGTCCTCTTTATCATTTACCCGCTGACCTGTTCCCTGTCATATCTGTGCATCTATGACTTTTCTAATATCTCTGGGCGTGTGTGTCTCCCTACCTGTGCACCCATCCGTTACAGGCAAAGTCAGGTCGTTGAATCGTGACAACACGGTTGACATGAAGCAGCACCCATGCCTGAGAGCCTCGTTGTGAGTCGGCGCAGGTGCATTATTTCGGGGTCCCTTTGTGCCCAGGTGCTTGGCACTGGATGGGTCTTGCCCGGAACCGTGGAGCCGAGCTCAGGCGGGGTGGCCCGTTCCCCCCCGGTGGCTCTCGGATGAGTTTAGGGGACACTGCAGACAGCTGGAGAGTGGGCTCTTTCGGACGGCACAGGCAGGGAGTGCGGCTTCCCTGGTGGGGTGTGTGGGAGCTCCAAGGCAGCCCCCGGTGGAGGCAGCATCAGTGCTCCGTGGCGCCACGTGGCCAGCTCGCGGGCTCACGGTCCAGCCGTGGGCACGCGGCGTGGCCGTCCTGGCCGCCTGCACCCCGCCGGGCAAGGACATGGGAGCCAGGGTTCCCCACCCCTCGGAGGAGGAGAACCCTGCCTGGGGAAGCGCGTCCGAGGACAATGGGAGACGGGGGCTGGAGGCGGGAGCTCGGCACGCGGCGCGGGGCTGGTCATGGCTCTCTGCGTGGTGGAGCCGCTTGGTTGCTCTAACCGGAGAGCGAGCTAACATTACAGACTTATTGGGGATTTAAGGCAGAGTTAAATATGCCCCTCAAAAAAGTTTTCTCACTTTTTTGATACGCGACTTTTGTTATCAGGGTATTAATAAGCCCCGGGACGGGCCTGCGCGGGAAGGAAGCTGTTGGAGTGTCAATTACACGGGGCTGCATTTCTGAGCTCATTATTATGCTTGGATGTCTCTAATTTACATCTAAATGTACTCACTAATTTTGATCCGATCATGTCAAAAGTGATAGGTGCTGTGTGGGAGGAGATGACAGGCACTCCGGCAGAGACTGCCGCAGTGAGCATCCCTCAGGGCGATGATTTAATGCCCGAGTCAGCCCGGCTGTCAGCCTCGCAAGCCAAATTATGACACTTTACGCCCGCGATGGACCCACGCGTACGCGCCGCGGGGGGGCCGCCCTCCGCCCGCGTCCCCCCCGCCCCCGCTGCGCCTGGTGCCTCCTGCTCCCCGGGGCCCCCGTCGCCCTGCTCCCTTCCACGCTCGCTGCCTGAGAGGCGCTGATCACGATGCGGAAGCCCCGGCCTCGGCGGGGACGGTGGTGGGGGGTGTGCAGTGGAAACTGTGGGGCTCTCAGGAGACCCCCCTCCCCCCGCCGAAAGGTTCATTTACATTTTATTTCCCTAGAAACTTTGGGTCTGCTGTTTGCAGAAAGGGCGGGTCATTCCTCTCCCGCGTGGGAGGGCGTGTATGTGAGTGTGCGACGGAGTGGTGCCCACATGTGTGCTGGGTGTGTCTGCGTGTGTCTGTGCTCTGTGAGGGCACCAATGCGCTTCCATGTGTCTCGACTGTGTGGGGACGACTGTGTGTGTCCCGCAGCACCTGTGCCTGTCGGCCGCCCTTCCCCGCGGCCACCTTTCCTACAGGAGCCCCCGCCCCCCGGCCCGTGGCTGACGGCCCTCCTGCGGCTCAGCCTGGCCCCGCGCCCTGTCCCCACTCCCTCTTAGCTTTAGGGGATTCGTCTGTCAAGAGTGAGCGTGCGTGTGGCAGGAACTGTTTATTTTCATACTCCCTCTTAACTCCTTTCCGGGTGGAGGAGGTGATTTACGGGGACTGACACATGGAGGTTTATCGCAGCAGAGGGAGCCACCCGTCACGGGGACGGCAGGCTCCGGGTCCCGCCGTGCACCCCAGCGGGCGGCCCGCCCGTCCTTCCCGGCGCCCTGATCGATGACCGTGACGGCGGGGCTCAGGCTTCCTTGGCGAAGGGGTCTCAGAAGCAGCACTAGCGTGGGGCGTGGCCTGCTGTCCCGTCGGGCTCACGCAGAGCCCTGGGTGGTCACTGATCACAGTCACGGTTTCGCTGAATTTCTGTGCGGTTCTGTCTCAGGGCCCCCTGCCCACGACCCCTGATGCTTCAGAAGGAGGTCACAGCCGTGACAAGAAGTAATGGCAGAGGCGACGTGAGAGAGATGCATTTTTTGGCGCGGGAGCGGGGGGCGGCGGGGGTGTAGAGAGGACAACATGAGCTGTGCGACAATGTGGCAGATCCCAAATCCTGAATTTCCAAGGGCGTCTGTACACCTGCACGGTGAAGCCCTGTCCCTCCAGCGCTGACGGGGGCGGCAGGAAACTGAGAAAGCCCGTTGCACATCGGCCCAGCGGGTGCGTGAACCCCCCGCAGTCTTAGGGTGAGGGACGGTTTCCGGCAGCCGGAAAGCAAGTTTCAACCCTGGTCCAGGGTGGGTGGGGTTGGCGTCAAGACCACGCGCCGCGCACCCCCGGGAAGAACAGTGGCAGCAAACACAGTCATTTACGAGGGAGACTCAACCTCGTTCTTTTGTTTGGCCCCTTGGACTCCACAGGTGCGGGAGGCCCCGTGGTGTTTGTCTTTCTCTGAGGAGCTGACGTCCCTGTGCAGAATGCCCTCCGGGCCCGTCCAGACGGTCGCAGGTTGTCAGAGGTTTGTCCTTTTTCATGGCCTGGTAATATTCCGTTGTGGAAACGTCCCACAACCATTTAACCGCGTGGCCCCGAGCGCTGCTTCCGTATGTAGGCTGTTGTATAAATAATGCTACCGTGCACAGAAAGGCGCTCACGTTCTCTCACAGCAGCGGTTTGTTCCGATAAAAACCCGAAAGTGGCATTGCTGGTCATTACGTAATTTTATGTTTAAATTTTTAGGGACCTCCGTCTTGCAATCCGGGGATACGAAGTCCAGCACAGGGGACACCGTCAGTAGGATTGCGATACGTCCTTAGGGTGCCCGGTGGGGACTAGAAACATCGGGGGACCGCTCTGTAAAGTACACAGTTGGCTAATTACTATGCTGTACGCCGGAAACTAATACAAAATAATGTAGAGTGTCTACTGTCATTGAAAAACGAAGTCAATATCTGTAAAGGGGAATCTGATTTTGAGGTGGGACAATTGAGTACTGGTCAGTGACAATAACGCCTGCCCTAGCGCTGGGTGTTTGACCATTTTTTTCTTCTTCTGACTCTTCAAAGAATCACTGGGGGGGCAGTGACTTTAGTATGAAAACGCTGTCATTACGAGATTTCTAAGGGGGTGGTTTAGTTCTGGAATGTTGCGGAGCCACGTAAGGAGTTGACCGTTTCCTCGCTGGGCGCGGTACAGAATCAGGCGCGGTGCCCCTTGGGCTTTCTGCCTGGGATGGCGTAGGTTTGGGACACGCTGAGGCTCCGGAGGAGAGAAGGCTCTCAGAGTCACCCCCTGATCCTGAAGCCAGAATTTCAGCTCCGGCGCCAGGCGACGTCCCTACGTGGTGCGTCCTGGTGCGGACTGGCTCACCGCTGTGATGCCGGCTTGTCCGTCTCCAAATCCAGTGGACGGGAGGGCTCATTTCCAAGGGTATGTCCTGGCATTTTGGGACTTGACAGGGATGATTACGTCACAGGGTTATGGGGTGGGGGCCACGCACGCACAGAACGGCTGAGAAGGACAGGCCAACACCACATACTGAGGGCAACGGTCTTATGCTTCTCACAGACCTTTTCAGTGAAGCTAAGCCTGACGTCCTTGCTCTGCCCTTCAGGGACGTTCGCAGATGGTGCCGGCCACCTCTGCAGAGCGTGACAGCAGCTGTGAGAGCACTCTCCCGCCCCAGGAAGCGGGGGGTGGGCACGGTATCACCTGCTTTGGTACGGCCCACCCCCGGGCACAGATCCCTTTCGCGTGCTTTCAAGCAGACTCACTGATATAGAATGTCCACACCCCTCTGTCCCCCTTGTTGACGATGTGCACTTGGACCGATTCGCGCTTATTCGCAGAATTATTCAGTCATCACCACAGCCCACTTTAGGACCCCGAAAGGAAGCAGGGTCCCTCTGGTTGTCACATTGTCCTCGGTACTCCCCGCCGCCAGGCCACTGCTCGTCCAGTTCAAGTGCTTAGGGGCTGTCGTGCACATTCTAGGTCCAGGGGAGGGTGCTGAGAACTCATCAACAGGGCGAAATTTTACGGCACGTGAAGTTCAAGTTCCAGGGCCAACGTGTGTGCAGGTGCTGCCAAACCTGTCCATGGGGATGGGCTATGGTGGTTACATGTGTGTGATGTTACGTGACAGAGTGGACACGTTGCCACGGAGACCCCGAAGGGTCCCCGCGATGGCCTGCGATGTGACCCCGAAATTCCTACGTTGCAGCCCTGCCCCCCGGTGCTGATATTTGCGGTAGTTATGATTCACCGGTGCCCTGAGAGTGCGTCCTGGGTGGGCCATGCTGCATCCTTATAGGGAGAGACACCTGAGCTCTCTGTCTCCAAGGTCAGGGCCCACGAGGTCCCGGCCAGCATCCCAGCGCTGTCCCGAGGGGCAGGTTCCGGCCAAGCCCAGGCGCATGGCAGGCCCGAGGGGCATGGGTCACTCACAGCAGCGTCCGCCCCCACGTCCGCGGCCATCAGCGAAAATCCCCGCCGAACGTCAGCCGTCAGAGCGCCCGTCAGCACAGAACAGCAACGTGCGTCGGACCCCGGTCAGCGTCTCCCTCACAGAGACCCGGGGTCCGGGCCGGGCTGCGCGTCCCGGTCCACGGATAAAGACGCCCCTTCACCGTCACCGACAAGCCGTCTTGCTTAATAAGGAGCAGCTGCGTGCAGACCGCAGTGTTATGAAATATGACAAGTCCGTTGTCTGGGACCCGGTCTGTTTATTCATCTTCTAAGGCGCCCTGCGTGAAGTGCTAGTTAGGAACCCGCGTCGGAGGGCGGCTCTTGCTTCTGTGTATCCGCCCGTCAATATTAATTAGGGCGATTGGCTCCCTGGGTGGGTCTCTTGGCCGCGTGTCACTGCCGAGCGGTGGCTTTTCACTTGCGACTGGAGTCCAGACGTTAACATCTAAACTGGCCTGGGTTTTGAGAAGCCTCCATCACTCAGAACAAACGTCTCATTGTCCTGACACGCTGGGGGTCATGCCTAGGGTGACGGGTGAGGGCCCTTTCTAGGTTTCGATCCCCGGTGCCACGTGCGACAGATTCTACATGCTCTTCTGGACACGACACGGCTCGCTGCGGGGCCACGTCGATGTGGGGACGCTGGGGTGGGGGGCTGTGGCCCAGGGGTCCCAGGGTCAGGGAACAGCCTCTGAAAGTCCAGCAGTGCCCTCGGTCTTTTCACAAGAGCTTCGGGGAAAACAAAAGAAAACCCTTCTTTCCCCAGAAGGTGCCGCGGGGCTGTCCCAGCCTCAGAAAACGCTTGGAGTCGAGTCCCCGATTTTTAAAAGCGGATGCATGAGGGGCTGCTCGTTCCCCTCGCAGAAAGACAACGTGCACCATCCTCTCAGGGGGCAACGCCCGTGGCAAACCCTTTCTCTTTTAAAGTTCGCACTCCCGTTATGTAAAAACCAGTCCCTGTGATCTGCACATGCTTGGCGTAGCTCGAATGACTGGGGATCCTGGCGATCTTAAGAACAGTAATCACAGGTGTGGGCATGAGGGCCGAGGAAGCCCCACGGCAGGAAAGACGAGATGAAGCCAAAGCTGACGCGTGTCGCAGGCGGGGCTGTCTGGGTGCAGACGCCGAGATTTGGGGGTTCAGGGTGCAAAGTGTCACGAGGGATCAGCCCCTTTAGGGGTGCTGGGAGCTGGCTCCAGCGGCGGGAGACAGGCCGTGGTGCGGTGGGACCAGCGGGCGGGGGCTGTGGGGTGTCCCCATGGGCGCTGTCCGCGTCGTGCTGATAGGGCCCAAACATCCGGCCTCACCTGGCTCAGAACCGGGGAGCGGGTCCCTTTGGGCCCGGCCGCCCTCTGCAACAGAGACGGACCCAGGGGAACAGGGAGCTGGGTGATGCTCCACGACCCCGTCCTTGCAGCTGGACAGTCAGGCGTGCTGGAGGGGGAGTGAGGGCTGGTGCCAAACACGGAACGTGTGCACCCTGGGGACAGGCCTTGGGTCCCCAGGGGCCTTGCAGGTGCCGTGTGCACGAGGACACGTGGGCAGCTACGGTTCCCTGCTGCAGCTCCAGGTCTCAGCTTCCCGCCAGGTGGCACGGTGGCCTCGCTGGGGTACAGGCGAGACCTGTCCTCTCCATTATGGCATCACCTGTGTCTGCGTCGCGCTGGGCACCTGCTGGACACTCCGCACGTGTCCCCTGAGTGCGGCCTTTCATCCTGTCTCTAAGCGATGTCCTCACGGGGACTGTTCCGTGTTCTGGCTTCAGATGGAGACACGGGGTTGGCTGAAAAAGGGGTTTATGTTTTATCCGTAAAATAAAAGACATATTTTTCATTTCCACCAATAGCTTTATTGCTGTGGCTACTGCGAGTGTGTCAGCTGTCTCCCACGTGCCCTGACGTTGGCTGTTCCCAATTAATGTCTCAATCTGATCGCTGTCAGCTGGCCGGCCCGGCCGGGGCGCGTCACCCAGAGAGAAGCCTCCAGGACGAAAGTCGGCAAACTGCTTCTGACGCATACGATCGGTCACAGCGCCTTCTCCGCACGTGGCAGAAACGTTTTTTGTGTGTTCCAGTTGCGTTTTCACCTTTCCTGCGAGAACCATGCATAACGGACTGAAAAGGTTGCGTATTTTCTTCCATTGTCAGTGTTAAAACGGCTGCGCAAAAGTCGCCGATTTTGATACGATTTCAAACGCACGCTGATATGTCGGCAGTCACGCTATCCTCTGACAAAAGTTATTTTGAGTGACGTTAAACGCAACTAAACGCTGTTGGAGCCAGGAGAAACGAAATGACCTTTTGGGACAACCCGCTGGAATGACATCCGGGGGCGGAGAGGCCGTGAGAAACGCTGCTTCTGCGTGGGCATCGTTCTCTCCCGGGTCCGGACGTCTGCGAGGGGCGCCGCTGGCTCTGCGCATCCTCGGGGGGGTCCCGGGGTCCCCAGCGTCCGGGTTTCTGTCCCTTTTTGGATGGCTGATTCCTTTCCACGTTCGCACTGTTGCCTTGCGGACGTTGCGTGATGTTCAAAGGTCCAGGTCCCAACGCGGTGCTGCCTGCAGAGAGGATGCTGGGAGAGCTGGGGTTCGCCGGGCGCTGCTGCTTTTGGAAAAGTTTGGCCGAATGGCTTGGGGCGTGGCATCCCGGCGGGGAGAGTCGTTCGCGTGGCGTTGAAAAAAATAGGAATCCGGCTTCCATGTTAGACGTGGGACCAAGCGAATTTTCTATTTTTTGCATCGGTGTCGCTGTCTTGGGTTTTTCTCAGGATTTCTGTCCTTCCCCTGCGTTTTCCAATTTAGTAGCATAAGGTTAGCTTTTACTATTTCTAGCGAGGCCTGACTCCATTTTTAAATTTCCCTATCCTGTTAGTTTGCGTCTTTGTTTTTTTTATTAGTGTTGCCCAGCATTTATCAACTTTATCAGTGTTTTTATAAAGGCAACTTTTAATCTTATTGCTTACATTCTATTCTTGCTGTCATTTATGAATTTCTGCTTTTCACACCGTTGTTCTCTGGGTTTAGTTTGTTTTCCTATTTTTTTTAACGTATTAAGATAAGTTATTAGATCATTGGTTTTCAGTTTTTTCTTTCTAAAATAGACATTGAAGCTAGAAACCACGTATCTGGATCTGTTACGTTATCAAAGCCATGATATTCAAATTATTTTCTGATTGATCAGCGTAATCCGTTGTTGACTCTTGGGTTCTTCCAAACGTTTGGGGAGCGGTCTATACCTCAACTTTAAAAAGTGATTTCTAGCTTCGTTCCAGAGACCGTGCCGTATGGCTGCAGTGCCTGGGTCACCCGCCAGAACACCCTCATTTTGGGCAAACGGCCCCTGGGGGCCGAGGCGTGTCCCTCACTTGCTGTCATTCCTCCCGTTCCCCCGAGGGCGCCCTCCCCGAACCGCACCCACCCTTCCCGTGACTGAGTGAGGCGGGGGCGCTCGAACCTCCCGTTCTGATCGCCGTGGCCCCCTGAGGCTGCGCGCCCCGACAGACGGTTGTGTCCCGGACCCCTCTGGGGGGCTCCGCCCTCCCGATCTGCGCTCGCCCGTCTGCTCAGGGGCGAGCCCGAGCCCGAGCCCTACTGCGCTCCTCGCCGTTGATTTCTCCCCGGGACAATGCGGGGAATAAAACACGGAGATGAATTCGCGTCACCCTCGATCTGAACGCTCGGTGACGACTCCGGTTAGAGCTGACGTGCTAAGCTGCCGAGGCCTGTCTCCGAGTGTGCTGGCTGAGAGCGGGAGGCTGCCCCACATTCCACAGGGCTTTTCGTAAGCGCGCAAAAGCGGGCCGTAATGCCTAGGCGCCCGGGCACGGCTTTCGGAATCCGCGAAGGCCTGTCAAAGAAGTCAGGACGCCAGACCACCCACCCCATAAACAAACTGGAAGGAAAGCACGGGTCGTTCTTTCTGCTCCTCCCTTCCCACCATAGTCTGGCCCTCGGCCGGGGCTGTGAGTGACACCTGGTGACAGCAAGGGGCTCAGCTCGGGAGGGGACTGGGAACCTTAGGTTCAGACGACACACAGAGAACGGCCAGTCTCCGTGACAAAGGGGCCCATGCGACCGAGTGAAACACGAAGCCGACGGAAAGCGTTTTAGCCCATGGCACTCAACCGTTGCCGGGCACTTAGGGGATTTGGGACGGAAATGTTTACAGACTAGCGTTTGGAGTGTAAATCAGGATTTTTAAAGAGTTTGAAAGGACTTAAGGAAAGTGTAAATGCTTAGGTGTGTGTATTTTTACGAAGGCTGCCGGAGGAAAGTCCCACAGACGGGGCGACTTGAATAACAGACATTTGTTCCTCCTGGTCCTGCAGGCTGGAGTCTGAGGTCCGGGCGGGGGCAGGGCTGGCTCTCCCGAGGCCTCTCTCCTGGGCATGGGGACGGCGGCCGTCGTCCCGCTGTATCCTCCCACAGTCGTCCCTCTGGGTGGGTCTGTATCTTAACGTCTTCTTATAAGAGCCCCGGTCCTCTGGGTCAGGACCACCCCAGTCACCTGAATTTACCCTAACCTTCCCTAGAAGGATGCGTATCCAAATACAGCCCCGTTTGGAGGGCCTGGGGGTTAATACGCCGCCATATGGATTTTGGATTTCGGGGGGACACAGTTGGGACAGCAACTATGTGGGTTTTCCCTTCACAAGTTCTCTGCGCTGGTGAACGCAGGGCATGTCTGGGTTTCTGCGCACTGAGCCGTGTGCCCGGAGGCCTGGCGGGAGAAGCAGCATTTGGGGAACGGCAAGGGCACGGGGCAAGGCCCTGGGGGTCCCGGATGGGGGCTCCGCGCCCTCCTTCTTGGGGCTGCCGGCCAAGGGGCCGCCTCGCACTCCCAGCCCGGCTTTCTGCCTCTCGGAAACTGGAACGCGCTGTAATTGCGAGCCCTTTCGCCTGGTATGGCTTCCATTTAGTCTCCATCAAAATTAGCTAAAATCCGAGAGCTTGATTTATTGCATTTGCAACGGTCGCGCTAAAGGGACGTAATTTCTCCTGAAAATGCCCCGTGCCGGTGAAACAGGAAGCCAATTAGGGGCCCGCGGATGATATATGGGCATTTTAACCAGCAGTTTACTTAATATCCCCATTAAACAAGACTCTTTGCATTAATCATTTCATTCTCCTGCAGTCTATAAGGCTCTTTAATTGCTGCTTAAATGAGGCCTGTGTTTCAGCCCAAATTCAATCTTGGATCGGCAGAGAGAGATCTCATCCAGGGCTCAGCTGCCCGGCTGCCAGGAACTGTCAGATGCGATCACGTAACTTTTCACCCTTCTCACAGGCTCATTGCGGCTGCGAGAGATTGACGGGCACTTCGGGTGCGCGGGGCGCGCAGGGCGCGCGGGGTGTGGCGCGTGTGCGCGCGGCGGGCAGCGGGCGCGCCGCTGGGTTGGGGAGGTCGGCGACCCTGGCCGCAACTGTCTTGTCTATTAACCGTCCTCGTTATGGCCGCGGATCATGGGTGTTCTTTTCATGAACCGTATCCATGTGGTTATTGAAACCTGAAAATGCACGGGGCTGTGGGGGGCCCCCGGCGCCTGCGGGGGGCCTAGGGAGCGGGCTTTTCGCAGGTACTAGGGCGGCGTCCTGGGGTGTGACGTCCCCCGGGGTCTGCGTCTGCGCGGGAGGCGAGGCCGGGAGAGAGAAAACGCGCAGCGGCGTGGGCGCGCTGCTGTGTGCGAGCTGAGCTCGCGGCGCTCTGGAACGCTCTGCGGGTGGTCTGGCACCTCTGCCTGCGTCCCAGGCCGGACATCGGAGACAAAGGGCCTTTCCCGGGGCCTCGTATTTTCCCCTCTCTGGGAGATCTGGCAGGAAGAAGCGGCCCGCCGACGCCTCCGCCCCAGGCCTTGGGAACCCACGTGCAGGTTCTGTTTGGGAAACGCGCGCGGCGTGTGGCTGGAAGCTGCCCCGAGCGGCTAGAGCAGTGGCCGCGGGGCTGGGAGCTGCAACAGCGCTGCCAACCTCGGTCTTATGCGCTGCCGCCCCGACGGCGCCCGGGCGAGGACGGCGCCTTCCCACGCGCGCTGCCCCGCCGTCCTGTTCGCGCCCTGGTCCGTGGCGGAGGCCTAGGGCTGCCCGGGCCCTGCCCCTGTCAAAGGGACGCCCGGGGGTGGGGGACGGGGCTCCCCGAAGAGGTACGGTAGAATTTCGTAAGATGCACTCGTGGGAGGGCACGTGTACGCACGGAAAAGAGTGGGCAAGAGGAGGTCACGTAAAACGCTGCACAGCCGTGTTCACAGCAGCTGAATTCAGAACAGGCAAAAGGTGACAACAAACCTCAGAGTTTCTAGGTGGACAAACGGATACGCAGAGAGGTCGGCGCACCCCCTGGGCGGTCACGCAGCCCTGAACGGGCGGGAGGCTCCGACGCCGCTGCCGCGTGGGGGCCCCTTGAGCACAGGGGGCTCCGTGAGAGACGCCAGACGCCCACGGTCCCATAGTTGTGACAGTGCTAAATGCTACATTGTTCACTGTAAAATGGGTGATATGATAAATTTCAGAGTAAAAACATCCACCGTGAACTTCCACTTAGGACGTTCTCGTGACCTCCGCTGGAAACGAGGTGGTCCCTGGGCCCAGGCTCTGACAGTGTCCTGTCTGCGGGAGGGGGTCCCTGCCCGTCCTGTGGTGAGGAAACCTGCCGGGTCAGGTCCTCGGCTGCTGGGAGGGGCTGCGACCTCGGTTAGTTTGCCAGTTACCTGCAGGGAAAGGACTTGGGGACGCGCTCAGCGGGCCGCGCTCCCCCGTCTACCTGCAGGAGTGGGATCCGTGCTGTTCTCACGTGGGGGCTCAAGGGTCCTGGGACTCTGATCAGCGTCTCGGGGCATCTCCCAGGTGGGCAGACTGAAGCTGGGACACCCCTTGGTGTCTTTTCTGACGCCTCGGAGGGAACCCTGAACCCGCAGCTGGATGTCTCTCCAGGGGGGCTGTTCAGCGGGGCTCCCTCCGCCAGAAATAGCCCTGTGACCACGCAAATTCCCAAATGCCCACACACAGAAGGGATCTAAAGAGGTCTTTTCTTTGGGGGGGGGCAAAGTGCTGGGATATAATTAACAGCGTAATTAATAATAATTACTAACAACATAGGAGGATATAATATTATACATCATGTATGTTATATGTACCCTTGACCCTTAAGCAACATGGTTTAAACTACACGTGTCCATGAATTTTTTAAAATAAATACTGTACAGGTATTTTCTCTTCCTCATGATTTTCTTAGTCGCATTTTCTTTTCTCAAGCTCCCTTGGTTTTATGGATACAGTATGTCATCCATATAACATACAAAATACCTGTCCGTTGACTACCTATGTGAATGCAAAGTGTTCCTTCAACTGGAGGCTGTGAGGAGTTCAAATTGGGGCGAGTCAACATTATGCAAAGATTTGCAACTGCAGAGGGTGTCTGCCACGCTAACTCCCACCTCGTTGAAGGGCCAGCCGTCCCCTCAACGATACGTCGCACGACATGGATGGATTATAGCATTAATATTCCGCACACACGTTTCTGAAGTGCTGTAGCAACATTCCGGCCGTGGGGAAGGGCGGTGGGGAACGAGTGTCCTCCGTGGTGCTTGGGAGCCCGGTGTGCGGACACTCCGGTCTTTGTTCATTTGTGGCGTCCGAACGCCAGCGGCCGGGGACATGGCTGCTCATCTTCCTGTGCCCAGGAGCCGCCACGCAGAGGATATTCTCTAAACGTTGGGGGTCGAACGAATAAGGAAGCGCGTTGGGTTGGCCCTGCTGTTCTGTGGAGCCTTTATTATTCCGGACATACCCGGCGAGGCCCGTGGAAAGCAATGTTTTTTAAGAGAAAGTAAATAACATCAGACCCAGCTACCGTGCGTTTCAGCACTGACCAGCCGGTGCTTACGGAGAGTTTTCAGGTCTGTGGGGTTTCAGGGGAGAGACAGAGGCTGGGAAAGAAAGAAAAAATGGCACTAATGACAGAAGAAAGATCCCTGACAGGCTGAGCAAATAATGTTTTGTATTCGCTGAAGATGCGGGAGGCAAGGACAGTTAGGCCCGTGTTTCCGCCCTGTCTCCCCGGTTCTTCCTCGACGGTTTCCGTCCCCTCAACGCGGGGAGCAAGAGCAGAAGCTCCTTTCCGCAGCGAACGTCTGACTGTGGGGAACACACCGCTGTCCTCAATGTGCAACAGGCCACGGCGGCACCTTTAAGGCTGGAGTCCCCGGGATCACCGGCTGCGAAGGAAATGTAAGGAGACCCCACTTTCTGGCCCTTCTTTCTTGCAACCAGCGGCTGACACGAAACGGGCCTGCCCCTCCCCCGCAACGTCTGGCCGCAGCTCAGGCGGCGAAGGCTTCCCGTCTCTAAGTGACCGGGTAGGGAGGGCGAGGCTGTTCGCACGCCGAGCGGACACCTGTTCGGTGGGAGGCTAACGCGTGAATGATAATGGGGTGGCAGCTAGCCTGATTTCTTCACGTACGATTTAATCAGCTGATATCCGCCGTGGGTTAAACACAACAAAACAAGACGCGGGCAGCTTTCCAATTATACGGTCTGCCTGCTTTTAGGTTCATTATTATCCCTGCAATTAAGCCGTCATCGTGCCCTGGATAAACGTCATCGGCTACGATGCGGGCTCTGCACGAAGCTTCATAATAATAACAATCATAACAATTATTATTATTATTGTTTCGCTTTACGTATCATGGAAACAGCTCGGGCGAGTCTCCCTCGCGGCGGCGTGGATGCTGCTTCGTGCTGCTGTGTCCTGCGGCTCTTTCTGAGGGCGACGGGGTAGGTTCCCTATACATCGTCGTGCACACAGGTTTCCCGGTAGCTCATCAAAACGCCTCCGTGAAAAATTATTGCAAACACGAGGTTGGGAGGGTCCCGCCGAACTCACGCACGGAGAAGCCCTCCGTCGGTAGAACTGTGTTTTATTTTCTGGCCTCGGTGGAGGCACTTTGGAGAGTGGAAAAGAGAACATCAGCTCCCCGGCACGAGCCTTGGGCATTGGGACAGCCGGTCAACGCGTCTGTCGGACCTTCGGTTGTGGTCTGTCTCCCGCATGGTGGACGGCTGAGGGACGGAGGCCTCGCGGTGCCATGGTTTTGGGGGTGTCTGCACGTCCTCTTCGGAGCTATTGCGCCAGCTTGGTCTCCACCAGTGGGGAAAAGTAGATCCCAAAACAAAGATGGTTCCAGCTCTGCCACAACCCCCAAGGTGGCCAAGTGTCCTTTGCTTCGGGAGGTCACCCACGCTGCTCTGGACAGAGCTCGCCTCCGAGGCGACTTCCGGTGCCCCACCCCTTTGGGCGACCCCTCATTTCCAGGACCAAGCCCGTAAGGGTGTTTCGAAGCGTAAACCCTAGGAAATCAGGTTTGCCGGACAGCCTGCTCACGTTCTCACAGCCCCCGAGAGCTCTGTGCGGCAGGTCCCAGAACCGCGTGAGGTCCCCGCCTTGCCTGAGCCCCGCAGAGGCTGCCAAAGGACGATCGGCCCAGGAAGACGCCCCTGCAGAGGTCACTACGTGATCATCTAGCGGGGCTTTGGTGCCAGGAGTCGCTAAGCCCGTGGGAGAAACAGCGGCGAGATACACCCAGCCCGGTGACCTGTGAGCCAGAAAGGACAAATTGCGTGGCGTTTCTGCCCCTTTGTTTGAGGTAGATTTCCAAACGTGGGCTTCCAGAAAAAAAAACAAACAACCCTCCAATGCCCTCACGCGTCTCTGATGTGTGTCCGAGGACTGGTCCCTCCTGTAACGGCGGGCAGCCGGGCACTTGGGGTTCGGGGACAGACAGAACTCTGTCCTCCAAAGTCACAGTTTCCACAAAAATGGCCCCGATGTCCACGTGCTGATGAAGGGTGAGCCCATGGGGTGTATTCGGTCAAGGGAGTGTGATTCAGCCACACACAGGAATGCAGGACAGTTTCTTGGGGGGGCCTGATGTTCCGCTCCCCCCCCCCGCCCCCCCCCCAGTCCTCCCGCTTCGGGGCAGGACCCGCCACTGTGAATGTCGCTGGGACGGGTGGTCTCCCCGCCAGAGGTCAGCACCCCTCACACGACATGCACAGGAGCATATGGATTTCGGTAGGAGGGGAGGCAGGAGGACGTGTGTGCGTACCCCGGTGGCTGGGAGAGCCCCCCCGATGGACCGTGGCCGGACTCTGCCTTCTGTCTGCCATGGGTTATCGGGGCTTATTTCTCGCTGCCGGTGTGGGCTGACTGCGTGGCATCAGACGAAGGGAAACGGACTTCACCCTCACCGTCTCCGTGGCGGGAAGCCAGCCCCCCGGCCCCCTGTGGCTTCTCCCAGAGGCACCCACGGCTGCAGGCAACAGGACACACCTCAGCTGAACAGGAGACCAGCACCGTCCCGAAGCCTCGAGGTCTCTTTATTGGGGGGCAAAGCTTTTCCAGGACCCCCCCCCGCACCGATCGTTGCTCGCACCCCGTCAGCCAGTGCACTGTCATTCACAGCCACGTTAAAAAGATGCCACAAATTTATCTGCTAAAACGAGACCCCTTCCCTCTCTCTGCATGGTCCTAAAGTTTACGTTTTCAGCGCGAAGCCTTCCGCAGCCAAAGCCGGGCCCTCCAGGTCGCTGGGCTCCTGACTGGGGTCTCCTGGGAAGACGCCGGTGTGAGACTCATTCAGGGGGGGGACAAAGTCAGTCCCTTGGACTGCAGGACGGTCCCAGCCCAGTTGGTCTCTCTTATTAGCAGGTGCCCCCGTTCCTTGTCACCCTTTCCATGTGGCCCGCACAGGAACGGGGGTCGTGCCCCAGCCTCCTGTGGAACTCCTCAGTGCCGCTGGGGAGATGGCTCACCGTGCTGGGCTCCTGTCATCCGACGGTCCCACCCCGCTCCCCTAGGCACCTCCCCTTCTCAGGGCTCCTACCGGCACCGCCCCTGCAAAGTCCCGTGTGTCATGCCACGTCACGTAGACAGAGTTGGGGAATTGGCATGTGGACATATTGAGGGGACCAATCTGTCCCTTGTGGAGGGTGAGCCCCCCTCCAGGAGAAGGTGGCATTGCCAGCCCACACCGGGTTCTCTGTGGTCCCTGAACCATGTTGGGCACAGGCTGAACTTGGAAGCTTTCTCTGCTGGGGCCGCATGCCCTGCCCGCCACGCTCCACCCAGCGCTCACCTGCGGGACCCCGCGGCCCCGTCATGCAAATGACAGCTGTCCGTTGCGGAAGTGACTGCGTCGTTCCAAACACACCACTCTGTTTGTCCAAAAGAAAAAAAAAAAGAAAGAAAGAAAGGCAGCCCTCAAAAATATATGCAATAATGTTTTTTTTTTGAATGAAGCAACGCCATGCCTGCGACAGCTGAATAGATGGATTTTATTAAGCCGACGACGCCGGGACGCGATTATTTAGTATTCCTCTTTTATGAGGTTGCGGGGTCTGCGGGGAGTTGGGAGTTCCTTCTCCTCGTTGCTGACATCGATTCCTGCATTAGAGACCTACATTGAATAATTAATACACTGCCGGTGATGGATGGCTCCCGCGCCCCGGGTATTAGGTTATCAATCACGACCCACTTGTTCCAATGTAATCATATTGAAAACGTGTCAGAAACTGTTTATCCAGAGGTGACAGGGGGCGTGCGGCGTTGCCTCTGGGCTACGCGCCCCGCACTTGTCCCCGGCGTCTCCGTGCGAGGGACCGGCTCCGGCAGGGCCGCCCCCTTCGAGCCAGACAATCACACCAATTGCGTCACGCGTTACCGGCCCCTTGGCCGCTCTGCACACCCACTGTGCAATGTAATTATCTTTCGAGTGGATAGTGTGTGATAAAGGGACTTTTCTTGTCCGCTGAAGGGGACGGAGTTGCCCTTCCCCGGCAGGGCCCCCACCCCCACGGCTGTCATGGTCCCGAGAGAGCAGTTTCAGGGGCTGCTTGGGGTGTGGTCGACAGAATTACACACGTCCCGTTTGCTCGGTACCCACCTCGTCCTTGGGACACCACGGCGGGAGCTGACCCGTTAACTCAAGCCGTCGCCGGGACTCAGCGAAACAAAGAGTCAGCGCCCAGCAGAGAGCATTTCCCGAGGACGTTCTTGTGTCTCTGTCAGTGTCTCCTTTCGGGGGTCTGGTCCCTGCAGCGAAAAGTGCGGTAGAGCTTGTGGTCCCCCTTCTCACCTGGAGACGGAGAGAGGTGGAGAGACGCTAACTATGTAACAGAGAGACGTTCATCTTCTTCTAAGGACCCCAACGCGATCACGGGGCCCCACCCTCATCACCTCATCTAACCCTAATCACCCCCAAAGACCCCACCTCTACATACCATTCTGCCAGGGGTCCGTAGTTCTACGTATGAATTTGGGGGACACACAAACATTCCGTCTATAATGTGGAGACACCGGAATTGGATGTTAAAAGTAGCATAAGAGACGGGCAGGTGGTACAGGGGTGTGGCCCGCAGGTGGAGGTGCGCTGAGGTCAGGTGGGCCAGCGATGGTGACGAGGTGGGTTCACAGGCAAGCGGCGGAAATAAGGTAGCCGTGGGCCCCGTATGAGCTTCCTGGGGCGACTGTAACCCATGACCAGCACCTGGCGCGCACCAAACAGTGAAACACGAAGTGGTCCCAGGACCCAGCAATTCTGCCCCTCGGTTAGGCCCCAGAAGGGTTGAAAACAGGGGTGCAAACCCACAGGCCCGAGTCCGCTGACCTCAGTCGGGGGGCAAACAGCCCCGGCTGGCCAACAGTGTCGCGGGCACCACTGCTTTGGCGGAAGGCGGGGGAGGCCGCCACCTGGGCGGCGGCAGCCTGTGCGGAACTGGGCGCCCCCTCCCTGCGGGCCAAGGACCTACAGAGGACCCCAGTTCCACGTAAGCTCCCTGTTCTCTCTCTCTCTGTGGGTTTTCTCCCGGGTCAGACGCGCAGGAAAGACCCCAGTGTGCAAGCCCAGCGACCCAGGTCCTGAAAGGACACCTGTCTGTGGGAGGAAGAAACAAAGCGGAAACAGATACACAGGGCGGGGGGGCGGGACACACGCAGCCATGACCAGGAGGGCTCTTCGGAGCCACGCTGCCACGCAGACGGGCCGCGAGCACGGATGCTGAGTGGAAGAACGTCCGCCACCGTGGGCCTGGGGGCCCAGCCCGTGTTTCGTGCCTGCTGGGCTCGACCAGAAGATGCTCAGCCTCAGCGAAAGCGTCACGGTCCGGTGTCCTGGAAGCTTCTGCTTCTCCTGCTTGGGGGCCACGCCGCCGTTGGCTGGCACTGGCTGTCTGCCAGCCCAAGTGGTGGGTCCGCGTCTCCAGAGCGCGGGGGTCTTGGGGCTGCTGCCCTCCCAGCCTGACCGGGCTGCGTGTGGGAGGCACGTTCCAGTTCCCAGAAGTAACGACCCCGTGGGTGTTTCCAGACCCTCGTTCCGGAAGGACCTGTGACCCGGCTGGGTCTCTGCTTTGTCAAAGCCGCCGTGGAGACCACCCTGCCCTCCGCGAGCTCGGCGGGCTTCTGTCCACACGATTGGCCTCATTGTCCTCTTCTTGCGCCTGGTGACCCTGCCCTGAACTCATTGATCGTCCCGGCTTGGGTCGCGACGGGGCCCTTCCAGGCCCACTGAAGCCTTCCCGCAGCTCCGCGCGAGCTGACCGCGGGTCTGAGTCCGTTCTTCCCCTGGGGGGCGTGCGGTCCTTCCGGCTCCCGCTTCTCACCGGGCTGTGGGGGACGCTGGCCCACGGGGACCCCGGAGCCGACCTGGGCATGGACGATCCAGGGGACATTTCCGCTTCCCGTGCCTTAAAACACCCTGATCACGGGGGCATCTCAGAAGGCTGATCCGCGCAGAGCGGCCGTTGGAAAATTTAGAAACAGGAGCCAGGTTAGGCACGGCACCCACGCGTGTCTGCCCCGTGCGGCAGTGGCCTGCCAGAGAGGCGGCTGTCCCGTCTCCGCCCACGAGGTCACCGGTGGCAATAATGTCCCATTAGCTGTGTCATCCATCACTCAAGTCATCGCACCCGAGCGCCCGTCTCCTGCCCGCCGGTTTAATCAGCATGAGCGGCTTGTCAGGGCGTCATTCGCAGGGACGCGGGGCCTGCAGGACTCAGCCGGCGACCCTTGACCCCCGCGGAGTCCGGAGCCTGCCCGGCAGGCAGAATCCAGGAGGGACAATCAGCCAGACCCACTCAGGGACGATGATTATGCGTAACAGCCGACTGTCACGTTAGCAAGGAAAGGGGCGGGGGTGGGGGGACGCGAAAACCCAGCGCATCCTGCATAATGACGGATTAGCATTCTCCGCAGGCCCGGTTTGGGGGCGAACGCCGCAGCCCCCGGTTCGGCTCAGCGCCGCCGCCGCCCGGTTTGGTTAGCTCGGTGAAACCGCGGTCGTGTCGGTAATTTCTGGGCTCGTAGGAAATAAACAAAGAAGGGAGACACAACAAAAGGCCCCGGGGAAGCCGGGGTGCCATGCAGTCGGGTCAGGAGGCGCCCCCGCCGCCCCCCGCCCGCCGGCCGGGGATTGACCCGTGACTGTCACAGGTGAGCTGAATTAGTTAGGAAAGTCAGCATTAGTGTCAGACAGGTGAGGACGTCCCCCGAGGCACAATTCATTTCGCAGCGAGAGCCGAGTGCCCCGCGCGGCTTTCTGAGCCCACCCGAAGGGCTCCGAGGGAGAGTTAAACGTGGGGTTTGATTCGCCCATCATTATGAATGTAGCGTGCTATCAGATTTCATTTCCACCTGCCGGAGAGCCGGGGACTCCCCCCCGCGAGCCAGTGCCCGGAGTGGGGGTCCCGGGGGCCCACGTTCCCCAGTGATTAATGTCTCCTCTGGGTCGCGATCATGGAGAATTAGCCTGGACTCCACGGAAGGAAAGGCTCGCGTGACAAATGCCCTGGCTTTGGGGGCTGCAAGGGGGCGGGGGCGAGAGGGTCACTTCGGCGGGAAGAGTGGGGCTGGAGTCCTTTTCGGGGGGGCCTGAGGACGATGGCGTGAGGAACCGCAGGCCCTTTGTGGGTGGGGGGACAGGGACCTGGGCCCCGCAGGGACAGAGGGGAGCAGGGCAGCTGTCCGACCTCGTGCACCCCGCTTTGGAACTGAGCCCAAGGGCTTGCGATTGTCACTCTGATGGGACGGAGGTGAACTGCAGGGAGGCAGGTTGGGGGCAGGGCACAGACGAACACGTGGGGCTCGGGCTTGGGGCGGGGTCTGGGCGAGGCCGCACGGCGGTCCGTGGGAAGGGTTCACTTTGCAGCGAAATGCAGCCACGGCGTGCTCTGCTGCGTGTTCCGGGCCAGCGGCCCTGCCAGGCCCCGCACAAACCCTGTAAGACCCCACGTGCGGCCCGTGCCTGCTCGGGTGTGGGCGGGGCCGCTGCCCACCGTCACTCGGGACCTGGGAGCCTCGTGGGAGGGATCAGCGCTGGGCGGAGTGCCTCCCGCCTTCTTGACAGTTCGGGCATCATGGGCATCCTATCGGCTGTGGGCCCGGCAGCGGTGGGCAGCCAGACCTCGGCAAGGGGTCCGGGGCTTGCCCGGGAGCTGCCGAGCTCTGGGACTGCACAGCCCCCTTTCTGTTCCCGTGAGTGCCTTTTCTCACGGACGCCCCGTGCGTTTGATGCACCCGGAGGGGAGGGGCCGCTGTGGACGCCTGGGCCCTCGGCGGGAGCCCCGCACGCACCTGTCCCAGCGCCGCGCGAGGCCGCTCCGCTCGGCACCAGGTCGGAATTTCCCCTCGCCCCCCTTTTCTCTTTCCGTTTAGACTTAATGAACGTTTGTGCATTTGATTTGTGGCCAAACCCCCTTTCTTTACCCTGTTTCTCATTATTTTCATGATTGTTTTTCATTTCGGTGTTTTCCTCTGTCTGCTGAAATTTCATCTCTCCCCCAAAGGTAACCTGCTTGGTGGGGGGCACGGGGCGCGGGCGCACCTTCCCGGCCGCCCCCGGAGGGAGAAGCAGGCGGGGGTGGGGGGCCCTGGACATCTGGGACGCTCTCCCCAGACTCATTCTTCAATTAGACAAAATCCCGACGCACTCTCTGATTACAGGGGTGCTTTCATGTCCACGCATAATCCATTAATAATGTCCAATGGCCGGTTTCCTGCTGTTGCTGGGGAAGAGCCCCGCTCACCCTGCTTCCCTGGTTTTGGCGCTACCGCCGTCAGCCTTGGGCGCGTGCTCACCAGGACAGGCGGACGGGCTTCGGAGACGCACGGTCAGCTTTTATTCGAAAGGAAACTCTTCACCGGGGCATGAAATAGAGGCAGATGAGGGCGCGGTCGAGGTCCACGCCGCTGGGGGATGGCGTTGCTCTCCGCTCGGAACAACCGGTCCCGCCGTATCGATGGTTCCGTAGGGTGTCAGTCAGCTTTGCGTGTGTGGCGGGGGCGCGGCGCTGGGCCCCTGCTCCCATTTTGTGGGCCCCCTCTCCTCCTTCACACCTGTTTCCCTCCCTGCGCTTTCGTTTTTTCCCGTGGGATGGAAAGCAAAAGCTGCCCGTTCCAGAAACACTCCTGCTGGTGTCACTCGTTCCAGACCCGCCTCGCTTGAGACGGTGGCCTCCCTGCCGCCCTCGGCCACCCTGCCGCCCTCGACCACGGTCCCGTGAGGGACAACATCGCTGCGTTTCAAGGCAGACAAACGCTGTGTTTAAAAAAATTCACCCAAGCTGCGCCCGAGAGCCTTTTCAGAGATTCTTTTCAGCGCAGCGGGCTGCAGAGCTTCCACGTACATTTTCTTCCATAGTTTCCTCGTTGTATATTTCACGGTCAGGTCTTTAAATCCATGGGACATGCCCTTGCAAGGAATGGGGGTGACAGGACCTCCAGGGACAGAAATGCGTGTTTTTACATCTTGTAGTTACTGGGTTGGAAGGAAGAGCCCACGTTCCGTGTTCCCCCGAGTAGGGAGTCCAGCTTTTCCGGCCGCAACTGCACAGACACCCAGTCCGCCTGGGGCGTTCACGTGTTCCCCGGGGCGGGGATACGGAGAAAGCGTCTCCTCTGGGAGCGGGCGCTGAGGAGACGTGGAGAAGCACCGTGGAGGGTGCCGCATGCTGGGAACGAGAGCCTCGAACGCCCCCGGTCCAGCGCCATTTTAACACAACGCACACAAAAGAGGGCGGCCCCGTGCACTGTTCGGCCCCAGTGATGGAGTAAAACGGCACGGTCGGCTTGCCCACGGCTGGAGCACCGGAGCACCAGCCATCGGCCGAGGCGCCTTGGTGGGCGTCCCTCTCCGAGACAGCTTAGGGGCCTTTAACAGGGACGCAGGGTTCTCCGGTTCTCGGGGCGATGCGGACGAGGGGCCCTGGGGATGGCATGGCATTGGCAGTTCCAAGCGCGTGAGGAAGAGAAGCACGGCACAGGCCCGAGGGGCGCCTCGGGGTGTCGGGGTGGGAACATGCGGCAAAGGGGGCCCGACGGCTGCGTGCAGGTGGGGGGTGGTCTGGTCAGAGAGCCGCTGATGGGATCCCTCCCCAAACTGGGCGACAGTGAAGAATCCCCTCTGGGTGGACAGACACGGCTCTCTGAAAAAACCACGGAGGGTTTCCGACCGAGCGACCGAACACAGGTGAGAACGTCCAGCCTCCTCGGAGACACGGGAGTTTTCCGCGGCGCCGAAGCGTCCCTCTGTCTGTAGGGGAACCTGAGCATCTAGGACCAAACCGCGGAGAAGTGGGTCTACCGGGCACCCGCCCACCGGCGTGTCACGGCGGTGCCCACGCCCCGGCCAGGTGCGTGGGGCAGGACCTCGGCGACGGGCGGGGAGTTTGGAGGTTTGAAGGCAACAAGTGGGTCGTTGTGAAGTGCCGTGAAGTGACACCGTGAGGAAACTCTTTCCTATTTTTAATGTTAGTGGATGTATGTAAAATATACAAAATATTTAAAAATATGTATGAAACTATTTTTGCTCCAGAAGGGGCTCAGATCACACTCAGCCCCCACTGGCAGGCTTTTCGTCCTCGGGGGTCACGCTCGGTGAGAACGGTGGCACAGCACACGGCAGGGGTCCCCGCGTGGGCGAGGCCAGGACCTCCCAGGGGACACGGGACCCAGGGCCGCGAGGTTGTTTCCAGCCTTGGCAACGTCTGCATCCGTCTGCTCTCCAGGGAGACAGATCGCTTGGTGGGCCCCGCAGAGCACGCCCGGCTCCCCGAGTGTGTCCTGTTTGTGAAGATGACACCCAAGCCCAGGTTCTAAGCGTGAGTGGAGCCGCACGCCCCCGTGGTCTCCCGTGTATGTGCATGTGTACGTAAGCGTGTGTGTATGTCCGGGAGACACACGTGCTGCAGTCCTCTGTGTTCGGCCCTTGTTAACCTGTCTTCCATTTGTGCTCAGCAAATCCTGGTGTTTGGGGGCGTCGTCTGTGGGAGGGGGCTGTGGTCCTGCAGCCCGTCCGCCCTCCCTGGTTCGGAGGTCATGCGACCGGCCGCCGAGGGCAGAGGCCCTTCACGGGGGGCCGGGGTCCTGCCCGCCCCTGGGTGCTTCGGAGGCTCCGTGCTCCGTTATGTCTGCGTCCTCTGTCGGGAGGAATGCTGATGAGTAGCTCACTGCACAGACAAAAAAAAAAAGAAAAAGAAAAAGAAAAAGAAAAGAAAAGAACAAGAAAAAGAAACAAGGAGGAGGAGGACTCGTAATTGAAACCACTTGCTTAAGAGGCAGCTTAGCCTGGTCGCTAACCAGGAAGCTGCCATGGGCAGGCGGGGCGGGGCCGCGTCCCTGGGCTCCACGTGGGGCCTGTGACCGTGACCTGTTCTTGGCCACAGGACCAGGGTTTGGCCTTCGGGTGCCGTTTTGCCTGGAAGGACGCAGTGTAGAGCCGGGCACCGTTCTTACTGCACCAGACGTGGGGTGGGGGTGGGGGGGTTTCTTTTAATGATAGTACCTGAAAAGTGTTTTTCTGCAGAACCATACATCACTGTCAAGTGGGAAGATTAAACTTATTGTTTCTTTTTGAACCGGGAACACAAGGTGAGCGGAAATGTCTGGAAATGCAAAACATCCCGGCAGACAAAGTACAGTGGAGATGGATGCCGACAACGCAAGCTTTCTTCCTTTTTTTTTGTCCCCTTTTTTGGTGATTGGGAAACCAAGCTGTCCTGAAACGGCAACCCTCAAGTCAGGCTGTGTGGTGCGAGACAGGTGCGCACGTGACGGATTTTATTTCGGGCCTGGGATGGAGCGTTACCTGCTCCGCGATGCGGACCGACTGCCCCACGGACGCTACCATCTCGTCAGAATAAAATAAAATCCAGCGTGCGCTCCCTCCTCCCTCCTGCCGCAGTGGGTAATTACTGGCCGGGGCAGCCGCGGGGCCAGTTCCGGTTCATGGGCGGGCCGGGAACCCCCGCTGCTGTCGGGTCGTGTCTGACCAGGCCGGTTGAGGCCGCCCACCGGCCCCCCCGGCCCCCAGAGCGTCGTTCCGAGGCAAGGGCTCCCGCCTCCTTGTCTGTAAAGTTTGTCCTCACAGCCGGCAGGTGCATTTAAGTCGCTGTGCGTGTATCGTACGGCTCTATGTAGACGTCGTATGTAGATTTCCCATGTAAGCATTGTATCTTCTCATTGTTTACAGACATTGCGTACAGACACGACATACAGACACTGTGGATGAATGTCACACGTAGACGATGCGCACCGTTTCTGTGTGCAGACGTCAGACGTCCACACCATACAGAGGCCTCACGGGGACATTCCCAGAGACGCTGGTGTGTACGGCACACGCGGGCGTGACACGTGCACTTTCTGAAGCCCTTGGGCACGGACGTTGTAGGCAGAGCTCGCTCTGTGAAGGCTCCCATGTGTGTCAGCACACACACACGTGTGAGCGGGACCCGCACGCTCACGCTTGCGTGCACGTCCACAAGAGAGTGGGCGTGTGCTCGGGCACGCCCGTGCCCCACGAGGCGCGCACACTGCAGCGTGGGGTGTTTTAGAGCCACAGGTGAGCGCAGAGCTGGGGCCCGTTGCTGCCGTCGACAGGCAGGCGCCTAACCCCAGCTGTGTGTGTCTCAGGGACGTGCCGGGCGCTTTCCGCGGGGGAATTCACTTTCCTGTCCGCACTGCGGTGCAGGGGCGTGGGGGCTTTTGCCAGCTGCTGACCTGCCCCGCCGACAGCGGTGACCGGACCTCCTGGCGTCTAGCAAAGGTACGTGGCGCCAGGGCCCCCGATGGGAGCGGGGAGCCCCCAAACCACACCGGGTAGACTCTGGCTGGGGCACGTGCACCCAGGGTGTTGTCTCGTGGCCCGTGTGGGTCAGGAGAACGTCCTCCCTGTGCTGCATGGTGCTCATGGGGATACTGGTCGGTGGCTGACCTGGCGCCTCGTTCCTGGCAGGCCCGCGCCGGGCGCTTTCCGGCCACGTCCTCCGACCTTTGCGTCCGGGTCCGAACCGCACGTTGGTCGGTGTTCCCCCTGCTCACAGAAGCGGGGGCGGGGGTAGCGTATCTTTTCTCCCGACGACGAAAGCGCCGCCTGTCCTTACAGGGGACAAGAACGACACAGAGCAGAAACCGAACTGGCCACACGCGGTTCTCTTCTGCAAACTGGTTCGGCTGTTACTCCTTCTCCAGCGTGTGGGTGGGGGGGAGGGCCGCCCGCCGGGGCCGTGAGCTTGGGTCGCACATCCCGGGAGCCACCCGCAAGCTTGCCAGCTCCCCCGCTGTGGCGGTTGAATGAATTCCTTCAATTCTCTGCTTCCCAAATTTTAGCACATCGCCCAGAGCTTTCCAACGCAGTTGAAACTAGACGGCGTCTGTAAAGGATGCAGCGCGAGCCTTAATGCGCAGAAATATTCAGGAAGCACTTGCTGTTCGTGCTGATTTGTAACAACTTTTTATACATTAACGGCCCAAGCCGTATAGCACTGATATACTTTAAAAAATGTTTTCCAGCTTCCTTTACACCATTTAATAACATTTATAACTTTTCGACGTAAAGACTTTCACATTTGCACGGAGTCCTATCAATCGAGTGATGGGTTCCCCTGTTTTTATTTCGGGGAAGTCCGTCTTGGGAGAGAAATTTCGCGTTCCTCGACATGGCCGTCTGCATTTTATGATTTAATTTTTATCGTTAACCCGTTCCTGGGAATCGACTGCAGTTTTAGTTTTAAATTTATTTAAAAAGGTTAAAATTAATGAATGAATGAACATCCATTGCCGTTTCAGATCTGAGGTGAGACTCGAACTCTTTTTGTTCCCCAAGCAATTAGTCCGTTTCACTACCACTATATTTTGAATAATCACTTCTTTTTTGTTAGTTTTTAATAATTTGCTTATCATATGTAAAGTGTTCGTGGATACTTAGGCCTATTTTAAAAGACGTATCTGGTTTCTTCCCATCTGTTAATTCTTATTCTAATTCCATACTGTCTTAATTATTGTAGCTTTAAAATAAAATACGTTTTACCCTTTGAATGGATAAGTCTTTCATCATCAATCTGGCATTACACACACAAAAAAGATTTCTTAGCTATTCTTACAAATTTATTTTCCAGATGAGCTTTAGATTGGTTTTGCCAAAGTTAAAAAGAAATCTATTTGGATTTAATTGGAACCATATTAAGCTTAGACAGTAATTATTAAGGAATCGATGTCTTCATAGCGTTTCGACTCCCTTTCCGGGAACTCGGCCTGTCTGGGGATTCATACCGTCTTTTTTTCTTCTTGTCTCTCAATAAAACTTGTTTATGGGCTCCACACTCACCCTGTTGAGTATATTTATAAGCATTTTCTATTTCTGCGGCTACTGGGACTGGCATCGCCTTCGTGGATACTTGGTGACTAGTCACGGTTACCCTCTCCTCCCTTTGCTTATGGTTCTGAACGTTTCATCGGCTGGTTCTCTTGGGTTTGTGTTAGCAGGCTGTCATTATCACCTGCAAACGGGTGTTGGCTTTTTCCGATACATTCCTACACGTGATTCTTGCGGCGTTAATAACCTCCTTCAGGACGCTGTCGCTGCACCGTCGGGGTGAACCTAGCAGGAGACCCTCATGGGGAAAGGTGTGAAGACTTTAGAGGAGATGTTACGTTGGTGTCCCGTTCCGTAACACGTCACCGCACGCAGAGCAGCTCAAAACAACACCGGCCACGTCCCCCTGTCGGTGGCAGGAGCATGGGGGGCCTCCCAAGGTGGTCGGTGGGTGTCGACGGGGCTATTGCCCTTGTCCGCGGGGCGGGGGTGGGGGCAGCGGCAACTTTGTTCAGGCTGTTCGCAGAACTGACCCTCCCGGTTGTCGTGGAATCCGTACGTGTCCCGTCAGCTGTGATGGTGGGTCTAACCTGTCGGGTGAACAAAGGCCCCATGTGCTGAGGGTCCCCGGTTCTGAGGGCTGAGTTCACGGGGGCATTCCCCGTTGGGCGCGGGCCTCTCCCTGTGCCCCTGTGTTCCTAGTTAACTTTGGGGGCATTGGGTCCCACTGGTTTTAGGACCGGAGCTGGGGCCTTCGTGTGTGGTTGTGACGTGAGGACAGCGGGCCAGGACAGCCGAGGACGACACTGCCTTGTAAGGACGCCTGTGACCGAAGCGTCTCCGGGGGCACCTTTTTTTTTAATCCTCCCCTGAGGACATGCGTATTGATGTTAGAGAGAGAGGAGGCGGGGGGCACAGAGAGACACCCACACACACACACGTGACACAGCAACATCCATGGGTAGCGCCCTGTACACGCCCCGACGGGGAATCAAACACGCGACCCGGGTTCCGTGCCCTGACCTTCAACCTCCTGGGGTCCGGGGACAACCTTCCAACCCGCCGAGCCACCCGACCGGGGCTGGAGCGAGCTTTTTCACGGAAACCGTTATCGTCCTTTCTCTCTTTGGACAGAAGCTGGGGTCTTCGGACCGTGCGTCCCTGCTCGCGGCTCCCAGTCGCCCAGGCGTGGAGACCCCGGTCCGTGAACTGCGGCTGTTCATCTCAGACGCCGGGCTTCGGGAACCGGGGGAGGCAGCCGAGAAGATCAAAGCCCATGTTTTTGGTTCTGTGGGTCTCGGGGCCTGTGCTGTAGCTACTCCCTTTGTCAGACACCATTGTCCCCACTTATCCACAGGGGACCCGTCCCAAGGCCCCCAGCAGATGCCCGACGCCGGGATAGGTCCGCACCCCCCATACGCTGTGTTTTTTGATGCTACGCACACGCCCACGGCATGGGTGGGATGGAGCGGGGGGCTCGCGGTTCCGTCCCCGTACTCAGGGGGTGCACAACGTAAAAGCTGTGCATGGTCCATTCCCAGAATTTTCTGTTTAGTAGTTTTGGGGCACAGTGGACCTGGGGTAACTGAAAACTGGAAAGCAAATCCATGGACGAGGGAGTCCTAACATACTGACTATGGTGAGTCTCGATAAAACTTTATTTATAAAAACAGGCAAGGGGCCAGAGTTGGCACACGGAGGGACACTGGGTCCCGATCCTTGCCCCTCATAGCAAGCTTTTGGGGCCAGCGCCTGCCCACCCCTGGGTGCGCCCTGCAAACTCAGAACCCCCACCCCCACGCCGCCGCCCACCACCGGACCTACGGACCCAGATCTGCCTTGGAGCCAACTATTCAGCCGGTGAGTAGACATGCGTGGCCTCGAGAGCTGCTTCCGTGGTGGGTGCGGACAGTCCTGGCCTCGGTTTCCCCCTGTGCCTACTCGCCTCTGTGGGCGGTTCCTGGGGGCACGTCAGGTGTTTCCTCCAGCGCCCTGTCCCGGCCGCCACGGCGGCAGCCTGGTGGGTCACAAACCGTAAGAGCCGCCAGAACGTGCAGGTGAGCCTCAGAAGCTTCCAGAAGCCGGTAGGCAGGGTCCCTGCAGCACAAGCAGACCTCCAAACCCAGGGAGAAATGAACGCTGGTCTGGTCCACTGCGCCTCGGGGCCGGGCCGCCGTGAGTCCCAGTCATTGCTGAGGCGGGAAAGGCACTTGAAAATATCTTCAAAAAACAAAAAACAAAAAGCAAAAAGCCCGAAGCCTTGGCTGGTGTTCATAGAGTGTACACCCCCAAGTCCAGACTCTCGGAAGGGCTACCAGTGGCATCTTGACGGGGTCCCTAGCTCTGATGGTCATTTCGGGGAAACTTCCGTTTTCCCTTCTGGGCCCTTTGGCCAACTGCGTGGGGCCTGAAAAGGACACCCCCTCCCTGGGGGCCCTTGGAAAGGGAGGCTGTGTGCAGGGTGGGGGTGCCTCCGGCGAGCTGCCGGGTCCCTGAGGGAGGCGGGCTGCCCGGCGTGGTGCGTGGGGTGTCCCTGGGAATTCCTGGAAACCACAGGGGGAAACTGCGTCCCCAGCCCTCGGGTGTCCCCAGCCTCTGAGCGATTTCATCTTCCACGAGGCCTGGTTAACTTTTTTGATTTTTCCTGTCGCCCTGAGCTTCTTCAGCGAGGAAAATGTAAATGAGCGGAAATTTTCGCAAGGCGCGCCCTCGGAGCTGACCCTGCAGGATCTGCGCTGTGCTGGGGCCGCCGCCACCGCGCCCGAAAGCGCCAGGCGCCCATGACATCCGCGCCTGCCGTGGGGACAGGAGCCGCTTAATGAGCGACTTCAATCCCGGTGCGGAAGCCTGGGATTCCGGACTTGGGCGGCCGCGCGCCGGCCTGCACCCCGCGCCGGCCGCCCCGTCCCCCGCCCCACAAATAAATACTAAATCAAACTGCTTCCCAGGGAACACGGGGGCCACCGCGCCTGGCCTGAAATGCTCACCGCGGCCAGGACTTTGAACCTGTTTCAATCGCGCCCCGCACTCGGGCTGTCGCCGGTTCCCCCAAAACCAGGGAAATCAAAGTGTCTTTTAGCGGAGAGACGGGGCAGGCCGCGGCTCGGGGAAGGATCAACCAGCCCGCAAGTTCTTCTCCTCCTTCCCGTGACTGACTCCCTACCTGCAGATCAAAGTCCTGGTGGCAGCCTAATTAAGAAAAGCAGGATGCGACGCCTTCTGTCCGGGCGGAGCCGGACCTCGGGGGGCCTGGCGAATTCCTCCCGAGATTTAAATAATTAATACGACACCTTGAGCTCCGAATGGAAAATTAAAAAAAAAAAAAAGACCGGGAGCCCGCGGTGGGGTTTCCCACAAAGCTGCTGCAGCCACGGCGCTGCCATTGGGGGTGGCGGACCCGTGCGGGGCCTTTGTCATGCTAACGCCTCCCTTTGTTGCCGCTGGGTCCCCGGCCCCTCCCGGCCCCTCGGAAGGCTACCTCGCGGAGTGGGGGGATGGCCGTTTAATGGTGTTTAATCCCCTTAATCCGAGCAAGAATGGCCATCCCCTGGCACAAATCTGATCCCCGGGGCGGGTGGAAGCCGGGTCCGCCTTGGGCGTGCCGGGGCCTCAGGAACCTTGGAGGGAGAGGCCGTCTTTTCGGCAGGCCTGGCATTGTGTTTGGTGCCTGGCGGCTTCCCGGAGCCATCTGACCCCAGCAGCCAAATTAAATTGAAATTGGCTGCAAATCCCGGGGCGGGGGTGGGGGCGGGGTGGAGGGGAGGCCTGATGGGACCCCGAGGCTCCGTTCGGCACCCCTCGGGCGCAGCGTGGCCCTGTCCCCCCGCGCGGGGCCTTTGTGAGGCGAGTGGGACCCTGAGGTCCGAGCGGGTGCAGGTGAGCCCCGCGCTGGTGACGAGGTCCGCTCTCGGCCTTTCCGTGTAGCCTGTTGAAACTCTGTACGGCCGGTGGCTGCCTCTCGGGGCACGGACACACAGGCACTCTGTGGCTCTGAGCGCAGCCAAAGGCACCGCGAAGAGGCCCGTCGGCGCAGCCGGGGCTTGGCTGCGGGAGGCCAGGCTGCGACGGGGGCTGGCTGTGTGGGGGAGGCAGAAGGGCCCGCGTAGCGCCCGTTAAAGCAGCCGGTGTTTTTTCCTGTTGTTGCCGCGGGAAAGGGAAAAGGGAGGGGCTTTTGTGAAAACACACACAGCCCCACCAGTTCAAGAGAGGGGCGGGGAAAGAAAAGAGGGTGGGGGCCGCGCTGCTCTGTGGGTGGCGCGTGTGTGCCCTGCGGGACCTCTGCGTCCCCGCTCCTCCGTCTCGGCGACGTCTGAGCCGCAGGAGAGCCCAACGCGGGAAACACGTGCACCGCGAGCGCGCACAGGCGGACCCACATGCATCTCCCACACAGAGGGCACACGCAGACACGCAGGCACAAGGACACACAGACTCACCACACGCTCATCAACACTACACACCCTGCTCACGTCACACACAGACACACAAAGCACAGAGCACGGGCCCACAACCGTCGCCACGTGGACCCCACGCAAACAACCACACACACGCCACGCACGGACCCACGCTGGGGACTTTGGGACCCTTCCCTCCCCTCAGGTAGTGGTTCTGTTGGAAGCATGTTCTTGTTGTCTGGACTCGCCGCTGCGCTCACCGAGCCTGTCGCCACGTCACTGGCACCTGGAGGGTGTCCATGCAGCCGCCGCGGCCTGATGGTGGCGTCCCTGTTCCGAGGACGCACGCGTGCCAAGCTGGGAGGGACGACGTCCCGCAGGGTCCCGTGCAGGCGGGAGGCCCAGGCTTGTTTCCAGCTGTGCCCAGGTGAGCAGGGGACAGTCTGCATGGCCGCCCAGGCATGGCCGAGGGTCGATGAGGACAGGAGGTGCAGGGGACGGAGTCGGGGGTGGGTCCTTGGCTGCCAGCGTCTCTGACTCCCGCTGGGGCCTGGGGTCCCCGGAGAAGCGGTAGCTGTTCTGGGCACATGGGTGCCACGTGGGCAGGTCGCGCCAGCTCAGTGGGTTCTGGCTTCGCGACATTCCCAGTGGCTGGTCGGAGGCTTGTGGCCCACACCCTCTGCGTGGAGGCTGCAGGGCTCACAGGCTGACCCATGGGACCCACATGTCCAGTGTCTGCCCTGCACGCTGCTGGGCGCCTTCCCAGAGGGCCCCTCGGTGGGCCGTCCTGAGAGAATCTCCACGGAGACGTGTTTCTAGAACAAGGGGTAGTGGCTTGTGGGGTTCCAGGACCAGGGTGGCAGCTGGGGGTCGGCCACGGACACACAGGGTCGCGGGTGGGAACGTGGACAGGTGTTCCCGCCCTTCTTCAGCCAGCCACCAGCCAATTGTCATCTGTCACTCAGGTCATCCGTGGGCCCATGTGCACACTGCCACCTGCAGGTCACCCGGTACTCAGGGGTTACCTAAGGCCTGGGTGTTCTGCCTCGGCCTCCCCGCCACGTCCATCCTCCCAAAGGCCACGGCAGACAGTGACATCCAAGTGCTACTCCACATGCGGTGGCAGAATAATGTCCCCAGAGATGTCCACATCGTAATCCCCGTGTGGTAGACAGGATAATGTCCCCAAAGTGACAGATATTACGAGACAGTTCTCTGGTCCTTGTGAGGGCACTTGGGTTGCAGAGACGGTCACCCCTTCTCAGCATCACGTGCTCCCGAAGCCCCCCGGGGACATTTGGGATCAGAAAGCGCGCCCCTTCCTTGGGGACTTCCAGAGCAATCTGGAGACGGACCCCGTAGCGCGGGAGGACGGGGTTTTCTCTGTGCTCCGCTGTCCTAACGTCTCGGTGCTGTGGCCAGGCCCAGCAGAACTGAGTCCTGCTCCGCCCCCGGTCCCCAGAGAGGTGGCTCCGGGCGGTGGTCACTCTGTAGGTCGATACGCTCGCTGGACAGAGCGGCTTGGCGGTTCTGTTTGCTGAATATCAGGAAAGTGTATCATTCAATTAGGTCGGTGTCACCTTCCCGTGCGGTGACTTTGCTCCCTGAAATTGCTTTTTATTCCAATTATAGATTTCTAGGGAGAAATTGTTTGATAATAGAATAATATTTGCCGGTTCGGTCCCTCCGAGGGTGATTATGAATGTTTAATAAGACCCCGAAGTTGGAGAGGCGGCCGGAGTGTCTCCAAAGTGAGGTGTTCCATAAATTAATAATAGCGATAAATTATGCAACCGCATTGTGTAAGAAGAAAAAAAAAATCAATCGGGGTACTTTCCACGACCGCCAGTCTATTTTATATTCAGGGCCTTAGAGTCAATTAATTAAGTTACGCCCGGTATTAAAAAAACAAACATGTCAGCTTTTTTCAACTTGTCTTTTTCGTGCACAAAAAACCATCGGGTTCCCCTGGGCCTGGGTCCCCTCCCCCACCCCGTTCTGATTGAAATGTGTCATTTCCTGATGGAACTCGCCGCTCTGATTAGAAGGAAGTTGGGGACGGTCCCAAGAGGCGAGGCGTCCAGCATCGGAGAACTTGAACGGCTTCAGAAAGTGCCACCAAAGAGGTCTCTGTTTTTAGTGTCGGTCAGACGGGGAGGGGTGAAGCCACTTGTGCCACCAAGTGCCCAGCCAAGGAGGGGCTGTCTCCCCTCCTCTCTGTTTTGTCCCCAAGCCCCGTGCATGCCCCGGAGTTGGGGAGGAGGCAGGACCACAGAACCCAGCCCACGTGTGCGTTTCTCACTGTACCGTGCTGAGAGAGGGAAGGAAGACACGTCTTCAGACCAGCATCTGTCACAGGACATTTTGGGGAGGGGACAGGGGATCATGTGTCCCACCTGGAAACACCACTTTTAAGTATCTGTTCTCTTCCTGTCTGCATCGTCCCCGTTCTGGCCGTGGAAGGTGACGGCGATGGCTGGTTGGGCAGCAGCCATGTTGGCACGTTGAGGAGACAAGGGCGGGACGGGAAAGAACTCGGGATTTTCATGACGTGTGGCTGAGGCCGCCACCTTGTGCGTAAGGGCCTCAGTCCCAGTTTCCGTGGGACCTGTCGGCCACGAGTGTCTTGTTTTATTTGTACCAAGTTCTGTTTTTTTCAAAAAGCAGTTTTGAGTGAAAGGAGAAAGATGTGAAGACCCTCCACAGAAACATTTGCAGGGGACCCGGTTGTGGATTTCTGCTGCGTGGGAGGGAACGTGGGGGTGCACAGCCGGGGACACGGATGCGCCGCTCAGGCCTCGTGGCTTTGGAGCTGCCCACGCGACATCCCGGGGCTGCTTCAGCGCCGAGTCCCGCCGTGCAGGCGGCTGGGGTGCCGTCCCCAGGAGCCCAGGGGCCCGAGGCGGACAGAGCTCCTGGTCTGCTTGCGCCCGGGGGCGTTTGCTGAGGCATTCCCAGTGCCTGGGTGGGTGGGTGTCTGTCTATCCATCCGCCCACCCATCCATTCATTATCCGCCTATTACCTACCTATCCATCCATCCATCCACCCGTCACCCAGCTATTATCTGTCATCTATCAACACGATTGCCTCTCTGTGTACATTGTGTGTCACTCCTCTATTGTTATCTATAATGACCGAACCCCCATCATGCAGGCATTGCCATTTATCTATCAACGCTGCCGGTCACGTGCCTCCCCTGCAGACGCGAGTTCCAGCAAGACACACACGTGTGTGTCTGGTTGCACCCTGAGGACACGGCCCCCCCGTCCGGGACGTCCCGCCCAGAAGACACTCAGAGTGTTTATGGAGGGGACACCGACGTCGTTGGAATTTTGGTGGCCCTCTGGCGGATCCTGCCCGGGGCGAGGACCTGCGACCTGGGGTGCTTTCTTCCGAAGGTGCTGGCCTGTCACTGGAACTCGGACAAGCGTCTGCTCAGGGAGATCGAACAGACCGCAGTACGACGCGCCGGGGCTGACGGCAGAGGGGTCGGGGGTCTCTGGGTCACCCTGCGTGTCCTGCCCCTGCAATTTCCATCTCCATGCGCCTCGCCCACCGAATCTTCTCCCTCCTCCGCGGAAGGCAACGCGAGTTCATTTCTGCGGGTTAGTGTCTTCCGAAGCTTCGATTTATTTCTTCCCCCTCCATATTTACGGCCGTGTGCGCTTCCGAGCCATGTGTTCTGTTCGCTGCCCGGCAGCCCCGTGTGTCCTTCCTGAGCTTGGTGGCGACGTCCTGGTTTTGTGTCTCTGTGGCAGCCTCCCCGGGGCCGGTGAGGGCCTCCGCGTCGCCGTCTGCAGAGCGGACGGGCCCATCTGTCTTCCTTTCATCGGGGCCTCTTCTTCTGCACACGCGGCTCACGCAGGCCATTATGCAAACGCCGGGCCTCGGAGAGACAGGATCGTATCAGGTAACGGGCGTGACGAGTCTATAAACACGGTCGTCTCCGAGAGCACGTCACTGGTGGCACGAGCGAAGGGCACGTGGCCTTTATTGGATTTTCTCTGGCGATGTTATTATTTGCTGTCACACGGCGACTCGGGCATGGGGGGGCAGTGCGCAGAGAGAAGCTCGCGTGTGTCTGCAGAAGCGGAGTAGGGCGGGGGGCCCCTGTGTCTCCCCGTCTGCCTCTTTCTGTGGGCGCTGCCCGGCGGTTGGTCCACATAGAGACAGGGTGGCCCTGCGGGGGTGACCCCAGCTCCCAGTCACCTCTGCGTCCCCGAAGATGGTGGTCTCTCCTCTTTCTGCCATGTAACCCTCAGCTGGCTCCGTCTTGGGGGCTTCGGGGAGGCAGGCCCCCCCAAGCTGAATTCCCTGCACCTCGATCTTCAGTGACAGGCCACGACAGAAACACATCCTTGAAGGGGGCTCAGTTCCGTCTGATGAAACTTCCGATGGTCTTTATGGTCTCCCTCCCACGCCAGACGGAGTGGATGCGTCTCTTCCTCTGCGCCCTCAACCAGCATTGACCCCCAGCACGTGAGTCGAGTCCCCGGTGAGAAATGAGCCCCGCTGGCCACGTGGGACGTGGTCACAATGTACGCACACAGCATGGCCGGCCGTCGGTGGGAGGGCAGCCGAAAGGACGTGGGAGGGCGGGGGCTGTGTCCTTGAGCAGGTGCGTCAGGGCGCAGCCAGGGCTCGGTGGGACGGGGGGCTCTGGCCTTTGTTCACGGATGAGGACACCAAGGCACGCAGGGGTCCAGTACCTTCCTGGGGGTCATGGAGCTGGTATGTGGGGGCCGTGAAGTCGGAGCCCATGCCTCCTGAGTCCAAACCCCCGCTCGTGGGCAGGGCGTGGGGCCGCCTGCAGGAGAGGTGGGTAGCGGATGCCAGCCAGGAGCTGCGGCCAGACTTCGCGGGGGACAGAAGGCCCTGCAGCTTCGAGCGCGTGGGCCTCGCTTGGACGCATCGCGGACGCCGAGATAGTTGAGCGGCAGTCGTACGCAGGTGAGGAAGGAGGCTGGGGGCTGTTGTGCTCAGGTGATGGGTTTGGCACCTGCTGGTGTCACTGGGGTCACGCTCACCCTCGGCCCACATCAGGCAGGTAGTTCGGTCCCGACTAAACGAGAGGGAGGAGCGTCTGGGAGGGAGGGACCCTGGGCTGTCGGCCCTCCCTCCGGGGTGTTGGCTGGGAACCCCATTCTTGCCCCTGCACAGGAAGGGGGGTCCCCATGACGATGTATCTCAGGTGTGCCCTAGAGGGAACCTCACAGACAGACATCGGGTCCATCGCTGTCCCTCCAAAGGGCGCGCTTGGTTCTGCAGCCGCTCCTGAGCACTTTCCGGTTCCCAGGACACACGTGGCCCCACCACGTGCCAGGAGGGGGATGCACCCCAGGTCCACACACGACAGCTCCGCACCAGGACCCCCACCTTGCCCTGCGTCTCCTCCTCTTTCCTTTTATGACGTCATTTATGTTACAATAAACTGCGACACAGGTTCCTCTGTGAGCCGCTTGGCCAAATTATTGAACCCACGGAGCGGGGGGGCGGGTGGGGACCCTTATCTGAGCGCAGCTGTGAGTCACGAGTGACCGAGGTGTCTTGTGCGGCTCTGTAAGCCCCCCCCCAGCGTCCTGCACGTGTTTCCGTTAACCCGAGGTGAACGCACGGCATTCAGACCATAGTTTCAGGGCCTTTTTTCTTTTGCATTTATGAAAAGAAAAAAATCCTCCACTGTTCTGTAACCTGCCACCTTGCAGGGAACTTTGGATGGGGCTTGGTGTGCCCACGGGCTCCGAGCAGTGAAGACCACGTCCCCGGGTGGCCGGGGACCCGTGTCACCCAGAGCAGGCACGCGC